>JAJPUD010013062.1:349-46064 GCA_023553655.1 Myrmecobius fasciatus | reverse complement strand
TTATCGATTGAAGAGTGGCTTGAATTCTTATAAATATGAGATAAATCTCTCTATATTTTAGAAGTGAGGCCTTTATCAGAATCATTAAATGTAAAGATGATTTCCCAATTTGATGCTTCCCTCCTAATCTTATCTGCATTAGTTTTGTTTGTACAGAAACTTTTTAACTTAATATAATTAAAATTATCTATCTGGTGTTCAATTAAGAGTTCCAGATGTTCTTTGAACATAAATTTATTCCATCTCCATAGGTCTGAGAGGTAAACTATACTATGTTCCTCTAATTTGCTTACAATATCACTCTTTATATCAAGATCATGAACCCATTTAGATCTTATCTTGGTATGTGGTGTTAGGTGTGGGTCAAGCCCTAATTTCTTCCACACTAGTTTCCAATTTTCCCAGCAGTTTTTGCCAAATAGTGAGTACTTATCCCCAAATTTTTGGGTTTATCAAACACTAAATTGCTAAAGTTATTACCTAGATTTTCCTGATATCCTATCCTATGCCATTGATCTACTGCTGCATTTCTCAGCCAGTTCCAAATGGTTTTGATGACCACTGCTTTATAATATAGTTTTAGACCTGTACAGCAAGGCCACCTTCATCTGCCTTTTTTTCATTAATCCCCTTGAAATTCTTGTCCTTTTTATTCTTACAAATGAACTTTGCTTTTAATTAGATCTATTTTTGTTTGCACTTGATCTGAGATAAGGATTGCTACCCCTGCCTTTCTTTGTTCACCTGAAGCATAGAAGATTCTGCTCCAGCCCTTTACCTTCACTCTGTATGTATCTCTATGTTTTAGATGTGTTTCTTGTAAACAACATATTGTAGGATTCTGGAAAAAAAAACAAATGAACTTTGCTACAATTTTTTTCTAGATCTGTCAAATGATTTCTTGGGAGTTTGATTGGGATGGCACTAAATAAGTACATTAGTTTGGGTAGTATTGTCATTTTTATTATATATGCTCAGCCTACCCATGAGCACTTAATGTTTTTTTTTCAACTGACTAGTTCTGATTTTATTTGTGTTTAAAGTGTTTTGTAGTTTAGTACATATAGTTTCTGACTTTTCCTTGGCAGATAGATTACCAAATATTTTATACTATCATCCATTATTTGGAATGGAATTTCTTTTTGTATCTCTTGCTGCTGAACTTTGTTGGTAATATACAAAAATGCTGATGATTTATGTGGACTAATTTTGAATCCTGTAACTTTGCTAAAGTTGTGAATTGTTTCTAGTAGTTTTTTAGTTGAGTCTCTAGGGTTCTCTAAATATACCATCATGTCATCTGCAAAGAGTGATAATTTGATTTCTTCATTACCTACTCTAATTCCTTTTATCTCTTTTTCTTCTCATTGCCAAAGCTAACATTTCTAATACAATATTAAATAGTTATGGTGACAGTGAGCAGCCTTGTTTCACTCCTGATCTTATTGGGAATGGTTTTAGTTTGTCTCCATTATATACAATGTTTGCTGATGGTTTTAAGTAGATCCAACTAATCATTTTAAGGAAAAGCCCATTTATTGCTATGCTCTCTAGTGTTTTTAATAGGAATAGGAATGTTTTAATAGGAATAGGAAAGCATTATCAAATGCTTTTTCTGCATCTATTGATATAATCATATGTTTTTGTTAGTTTGGTTATTAATATAATTGATTATGCTGATAGTTTTCCTAATATTAAACCAGCCCTGCATTCCTGGTATAAATCCTACTTGGTCATAGTGTACTATTCTGGGGATGACTTTTTGTAATCTCATTGTTAATATCTTATTTAAGATTTTTCCATCAATATTCATTAGATAAATTGGTCTATAGTTTTCTTTCTCTGTTTTCACCCTACCTGTTTTAGCTATCAGCACCATATCGGTCTCATGGAAGGAATTTGGTAGTATATCTTCTGTCCCTATTTTTTGAATAATTTGTATAGTACTGGAATTAATTGTTCTTTGAATGTTTGGTAGAATTCACATGTAAATCCATCTGGCCCTAGAGATTTTTTCTTAGGGAGTTGTTTGATAGCTTTTTCTATTTCTTTTTCTAAAATGGGCCTATTTAAATAATTTATATCCTCTTCTGTTAACCTGGGCAATCTATATTTTTGTAGATATTCCTCCATTTCATTTAGATTATCAAACTTACTGGCATAAAGTTGGGCAAAGTAACTCCTAATTATTGCTCTAATTTCTTCTTCATTGGAGGAAAGTCCTCCCTTATCATTCTTGAGACTATCAATTTGATTTTTCTCTTTCCTTTTTCTTATCAAATTAACTAAAGGCTTATCTATTTTGTTGGGTTTTTTTTTCATAAAACCAACTCAGTTTTATTTATTAATTCAAAAGTTTTCTTATTTTCAATTTTATTAATATCTCCTCTTATTTTTAGAATTTCCAATTTGGTATTTAATTGAGGGTTTTTAATTTGTTCTTTTTCTAGGTTTTTATTTTTTTTTAGAATAAGTCCAATTTGTTGATCTTTTCTTTCTCTATTTTATGCAAGTAAGCATCTAGAGATATAAATTGCCCCTTATAACCGCTTTGGCCGTATCCCACACATTTTGGTATGTTGTCTCATTATTGTCATTCTCCTGGATGAAATTACTGATAGTGTCTGATTTGCTCTTTCACCCATTCATTCTTCATGATTAGATTATTTAATTTCCAGTTAACTTTTGGTCTATTTTCTCCTCGCCTTACATTGCATGTGATTTTTATAGCATCATGATCTGAAAAAGATGCATTTACTATTTCTGCCTTTCTGCATGTGATTTTGAGGTTTTTATGCCCTAATACATGGTCAATTTTTGTATAAGTTCCATGTACCACTGAGAAAAAAGTAAACTCCCTACTGTCTCCATTCAATTTTCTCCAAAGATCTATCATACCTAACTTTTCTAACAATTGGTTTACCTCCCTAGTTTCTTTCTTATTTATTCTGTGGTTTGATTTATCTAATTCTGAGAGAGCAAGGTTGAGATCCCCCACTAGTATAGTTTGGCTGTCTATTTCTTCTTGCATCTCTCTTAATTTCTCCCCTAGGAATTTGGATGCTATTGCACTTGGTACATACATATTTAGTATTGATATTGATACATTATTTATGGTACCCTTTAATAAAATATAGTTTCCTTCCTTATCTCTTTTGATTAGATCTATCTTGGCTTTTACTTGATCTGAGATAAGGATTGCTACCCCTGCTTTTTTTGTTCACCTGAAGCATAATAGGTTTTGCTCCAGTCATTTACCTTCATCCTATATGTGTCACTATGCTTTAGGTGTGTTTCTTGTAGACAACATATTGTGGGATTCTGGTTTTTAATCCAGTCTGCTATCTGCTTCCACTTTATGGGAGAGTTCATCCGATTCATATTCACAGTTAGAATAACTACTTCTTTATTTTCGGCCATCTTATTTACCCAAGTTATGTTTTTCCCTCTCCTTTCCCCTTTTTCTCTTCCCCCCTCCTCAGTATTTTGCTTTTGATGACTCCCTCCCCCAAACAATAGGATGATATTTTAAATAATTGGAGGAAAGGTTAAACTTAAGAGTTTAGTAAAATGGAGGCTTTTTTTTCTTTCTAATTTTATGAATATATTGGAATCTGTCCACTACCCATAAGAAAGACTATTTTATGATTAAAACCTATACAGCAGTTGCTGGTCAATATTTTTGGATTTTATTTGCTCCAAAATGATATACACCAAGGGAATAAAAAGGCAGATTCCTAAATATATGTTTAAGTAGTTGTATTTTCACTTTAATAATTGAAAACTGCAAACTAATATTTTAAAAATGATCTGTGTATTCATATCTAAACATTATATACATACATATATTCATGTTTCACATATAATATGCATGTGAATGGTATATGCTATAATGCCTATCATATTGCATATAATATTTTATAATACACACATATATGCATAGGTATTGACATATACATATATGTGTATATATGTACATGCAGATAAATGTTCCCTTTGAGTTTCTGCATTTCCCTTTGGGGAAACCCTATTTTCACTATTCAAAAGCAGCTTGATTTTACTTTTTTGATGACTCCCTCCACTGATACAGTGTATAAATCTCCAAACTTAGCAAATAGCTGTCATGGACAGCATTTTGCCTGGTGCTTTCCTCCTTTATAAGAACATCTTTTTATTTAGTTAGCCTAATCCTCTAATTGGAGGTATATACTTAATTTCTATACCCATATGTGAAGCTTTTGTGCTTTTAAAAAATATTCACATTGGTGCCTTCACATTTCAGCTTTAGAAAACTCCTTGTCATATCTCCCTCCCTGCCTCCATGAGGAAACAGAAGGCTTGTCAAGTTCTTTTCAGTACTGCTTATCTACCTTTGGTGTCTACCTGACACTGAGCTCTCACCTGTGTATCCTAGAATCTGTAACATGTACATTGGGTAAAAACTGTCTTGGCAGATTCACTAAATCAAGTTCAGGCTGATGGGTCTTAAATCCATCAGTTAATTAGGAGGATGGCTCTCTTAAGCATGTGAAGATGTCTCCCTTCTGGAATGGATAGATAAAATTAATTAGATCCCAAAACCAGGAAGGGGACTAAAGCAAATCCTATGGAGCACTTAAGTTTGGTCAGACATAGAAGATGGCAAGAACCTTCACTACAAACCAGGGCATCACCAGTTGTCTTGACTTTTGTATTTCTACTAGACTAAAATGATGGTGAAAAAGAATTGTCTTTGTGTAATTGTCTCAAATCTAATTCACATGCAACTCAAGGTATCACTCTTTGATGTACCTCCTTGAGTGTACCTCCTTGAGAATGACAGACTATCATTGGCAATAACAACAAGAGATCAAAGTGTATCTACCAGAGGGAGAGATAAAAGAATGAAAAAGCTGAACCTAAATTGAAATCGTTGTTGCCATTGATACGTTTTTTCAATCCATCTTCCAACATTTTTATTCTATAGTTGAATGAGAGTTGTGTGATACCCCTTGGAGAGGCAATATGGTGCAATGGGAAGAATTTGGAAACAAAGAAAAAACAGACTTAAACTCTAACTCTCTCCCTCCCTGCCTTGAAGTACTAGGTAAATCATTTACGTACATGGCTGTATGTTTTTAAACCTCAAAGCCATTTTAGTGGATTACATAATTGCCAAAGGTTCTTTTCAGTTACAAATCCATCATGTTACTCAGACAAACTCTAAATATTTCTCTAAGCATCCTTTGCTTATAGAAACCCAAAGGCCTAGAAGCCCAGCTGCTTTATAAATAAGCAATGTCACAGAAGTTCCAAAATTCATCTCTATTCTCTACCTCTGTAGAATAACAGTGGTATGCCATTAAACGTCTAACAAACAGCTTTCTGGAAAACAAATTCATGCCTGACAATTTTAAAATTAATCTATGTTAATAGCATTTTTGTCATGAGTGTCTTAAGTCTAAACAATAAACATGTAATATATCATGACTTGAATTTTAGCATTTTCCAATTTCCAAAGCATATTCAACATGAAAATTAATAATCATCTCTCTAAGCTGTTGCCAGCCACCCTTTTACCCAAAGTCCCTGTTTGAAATCAGATATTTTCTCTTGTCATTTAACAAGTAGAATGTTAGCGACCATCCAAGACAAGAGATAGAAGACATTGTGCCCCTGTTGAAGAAACAGTTTCCTGTTCATACTATATTTTCTCTAAATATAATTTGTTCTAAATGACAGAGACTTTCTTGTCCATGCTCACTGAGTTTGTTTATTCTTATTCTGGAAAGCAATAAACTACATAACATAATTGCAAAATCACTATCTGTCAACACTCTACCCTTGAAATCTTCCATGCAAATGACAAATAGGACAAAAGCAATTTAACAGATAAGAAATTGGAGAAGTAAGGCAATAAAGAGTGTTTTCGATTTCTGGTACATACACTATTGGAATTTCATTGCAATCAGAAATTAGAAATAACCATTAATAAAAAAATGAAAAAAAAAACAGTTGTTGAAAGCATTCAGTATATTCCATGAAAACCACATAAGGAATAGAATAAGAGGACAACACAATCCCTGCAGTAGAAAGGCCCTTCTAGGCTATTTATCATAATTCAGACTCAAACATAAATCTTCTCTACAACACTACCCCACAAGTGAACCTCCCAATTGTTTAGCCAATGACTGTCATGTAATTATCATTTTGTGAATTCTGATGTATTGATACATTAATTGTGATATTCATGACCAAACTGTTAAGTTCTAGGCTCTCACTCTCTCATCATTCCTATACTTTGCCATTAGTTCCATATGTACAATGACAGGTAGCACATTACCTCTTAAGGAAACCTGTTCTACATCCAGATAACCATAATCATTAGAAATTGATTTCTGACACAGCCTAAATGTATTACTTCACACTTGATACTCTTATCTTGGTTGTGTAGATCTGAATGCATTAACATTTTTTGACTCTAATATCCACCTGGTTCTTTAATTGGTCATTATAGGACTTAGGATCAAGGCTTCCATCATCTTATCGACAATCATCAGGGAAATTCACTTTATGAATGTCTTTTCTCTGATGTAGTATCCAGAATTAAATACAGTCTATCAACTATCATCATCAACAATAACTAACACCATTGCTAAGATAGTTACAACTAGCAGGAACACCAACACCACCCATCACCAATGACAATAATACTACCCATCATTACCACCTCAAATACTTTCTAAAGTACTTGCTACTTGATGGAAACCTTTGGTATAGGGGCATTCTAACATAATTTTTCTCCTTCCTATCACTTATGGAAATCTATTACAATATATTTTAAAACAATATTGACCTACTTTTTATTGTTTTTGGAACAAATCTTTTCTGATGTATGCTTACTAAATTTTAAAAAATGTTACATAGAACTAATATATGCAAAAATTCATCTGTGTTATTGTTTTTGTTTTGTTTTGTTTTGTTTTTTCCTGTCTTATTTGCTCTCTACTTTCCTATCAGAAAGACAAGGCATCTGAGGCATCTATGTTTAATAAATTTAAATGGGAGGTTCTAAAACCCATTTCCTTCTAATCTATTCTATATGCAAAATGAATGGGTTTAATGGGCTACAGAGAGTGTAGGACTTTCTCACTGAGGATTTTAAAAAAAATTCTCACTTACCAATTTTCGAGTATACTATAATAGCAATTGTTTTTCATATATATTTTTGAATGGATAACCAAAAAGATCATTTCCAACCCTCAAATTCTTTAATTTTCAGCTTTCTTTTCAAATAATGCTTTATTTAACCAGGATAATCACTAAATAAAGAAGATCATGGCATAATGGATGAAGAAGTGGTCATTATTGGGAAGATCTAAAGATAGTCTAACAGATATTAACTACATGTCCCTGAACAAAATATATAACCTCTCAGCACTCCAAATTATAAAATGAATTATTGAATAAATGGAAAAAATAAATGAATGAATGCATGAAAATCAAATGATTGCTATATGCTATATTCTTTGTTAAAATAACTAGACTATAAGTATAAAAAGCTACATTCTCTCAAGGAACTCACAATAAAATGGGAAGAAAACACATAAAGAAAAGTTTATATGAATGGATAATAAAGAATGCAAAATGATCTATGATTAGTATGTCAACAAGGCAGATGACCACTGTCAAGAGTCCTTAAGTTACATTTAGAGGTAAGATAATGAATAGTGCTAGAGGTTTGTATTGTATAGAAGTAAGACAGATATTTAGACTTGGAACCAATGGCAAGATAGATGGAAAGACTTAGTGCTACTCCATTTTACCAGAAGGAATAGAGTTAGGCCCATCAATCTAATCCTAGCTATAGGAACAGTCAAGTTATACAAAAGTTGCATTGGTAAAGAGATTTTCCTTACCAGAAGTTCCCAGCACTAATAAAAATCACTGGACTAGTTAAAAAATTCAGAAACAAGCACCTGACCAACATTTCTAGGCAGATGAAGAATAATGCAATGGAGAGGAAAATGAAATCAATATCTCTACATTTACAAGCCCCTCATAACCTGCAGGTGTGAGGCTTCTCTCATTGCAGGCCACTGGAAAAGGTTTCAGAGAAATTACAAAATTGAGAGCACAAGCACAGCCCTATTTCAGCCACACACTCCTTGTTTAATAATGTACATTTCTGATAGTGATTGATGGGTGTGATGGTTCATATATTAAAGTACCTCAATAGAAAGATTAGATTCTATTTTTTTTCTCCTTCTCAGCCTAGCAGGTCTATCAATTGCAGGCATTTATCTGCAGGCCTGATACCAGGTTATGTGTCAGAGATATACTTAAAGGTCAGCAAGATTACAATTAATTTTGAAGAGCTTTGAGATAGAGGTGGGTAAGCACAATTAACCCCTTGTTGGTAGACAGTAAAAAAAAAAAACAGAAGGCTGGTCTGATTTTATATAAAGCTCTAGAAGCCCAGAATTTCTGAGACCATCTTGCCTAACCTGGAGCTGTCAGGAAATACTTACAAGTTGTTACCTAAGCATTACTACAAAGCATTGATTAAGGGAAATATTTTTTTATATATTCCATTCTAGCATTCATTTAAAGAAACCAGTTTCTTTTCTCCAGACTAAGTAACCATATTCCTAGAATAAATCATCTATAGTACAGTAGCCTGTTCTTTGGCCTTCTCTGGCCCCACTCACTCAATCAATCAATCAATCAGTTCTTTACCAAGGACTTACTACTAAGCACTAACTGTGTTTCAGGCACTAAATACATTGCTAAGAATATGAATCCGACAATGAACACCATGTCTTCAAGGAGCTTAAGTTCTCTCTTCTTTATGAATTATTTACTAAGTATGATTAGAATGAAAAACAATATACTTATCCTTTACACACTGTGACTTTGCTCATTGCGGTTTTGGTACAATGTGGGTCAACATAAGAAATCAAAATTGGGGGGAAGTGCTAGGTAAGGCAGTGGACAGAACACCAATTCTGAAGTCAAGAGGACCTGAGTTCAAATCCAGACACAGGCACTTACCATTTTCTAGCTATGTGACCCTGGGCAAGTCACTTAACCCCAACTGCCTCAGTAAAAAACAAAAAAACAAAAAAAAAAAGAAAAGAAATCAAATGGGAATTTTTTTTTGAGGGGGAAGTTTTGTGGAAGCCACAAGCAACATAGAAAACATTTAGACACTCAGAAATGCATGAAATATATGTGTATGTATATATAAACCTGTAATATGGAATGTATAAATAAATTCTAAATGGGTTGGATAAGTGCTAAGGCCAGTAGGATAATTACCTTCTATAGAATATTTACTGCACCTCTCTGATTGTATTCTCAATTGAAATAAGTATTTATGAAAAAGGTAGATAATCAATGTCCCGGCTTTAGCCCTTTCATCCACATGCATATGTGCACATGTAACAAACCTTGGATAGAACTGGCATCCTTAAACAAATAGTGTCATAAGATCATAAATTTACTGGTGGCAATGACCCAAATGTTTATCCAGCATAGTATCCTTATTTTGTAGAGTTTCAAAGGTGAAATAACTTAGGATCATATTTTTTCTTAAAACTGACTGACTTGAGAAGGTAACTAGTCCAGCTGCATCCATTCACAGATGAGGAACTAAGACCCTGAGCCATGAAAAGTACTTTCCCTTGGCTAAATACCCAAGGGAAAACATGGAGCCATAGCTTTAGAACGAAAGGGACTATAGATATCACTGATTCAAAATTTCTCACTGGGAAACTGAGATTCCAGAAGATTAATTAAGTTAACTTGCCCAAACTCACACAGATTCTCAGTCTTAGAGATGGAATTTACACATGATTCTCTACTCTTTAAGTTTCTTTCTATTTCAAAATTTCTTTTCCATCTCTTTCTCGGCCATAAGTTATGCAACTTGTATCAATGAGGGCAGTACCTAGAGAGAGGATTATGGGAATTGAATGTGGATCACAACATAGCATTTTTACTCTTTATTTTGCTGTTTGTTTGAATTTTGTTTTCTTTCTTTTTTTTTCTTTTTTTTGATCTGATTTTTCTTTTTCATTGGGAGATGGGGACAAATTAGGTACACTATACAGAAGTAGATTCTACAAGGACCCCAAGAGAAAGTCAAACCATTGCTAAAGTGAGTTGCATGAAGATCTCATAAAGTAGGTAGCAAATGCTTCCAAGAAAGAGAAATCTTCAAGAAGTTATGTGACTAGATAATTGTATAAATATGTATACATAATTGTGGAAATATGTGTAGAAGAGTTGCACATATTTAACATATATTGGATTATTTGCCATCTAGGGGGAAGAATGGGGGTAAGGGAAGGAAAAAAAAATAAAACACAAGGTTTTGCAAGGGCAAATGTTGAAAAATATCTCTGCATATAGTTTGAAAATAAAAAGCTTTAACAAAAAATGAAAAAAATTGTTTATATTTTTAAAAAGTAATGGCAAGTACTTCTCATCTTTTATTGTACTTTAAGTCTTCAGGTACCCATACGTGAATAATGATTCGTTCAATTTTTTCAAATAGCAACAACTGAATTTTAACTTGCAGTGGTTGGTAAAAACAAAGAAATATTGTATAATCTGACAGACAAATCACTAGTTTCTCCCGTAAAATTATGCTGTTCTTTAAAGGACAAATCTCTGCCCTCACTTTCTTCCTTCCTATTTAAATGGTAGAAGTAGGTGACTACATGAACTCTGAAGTCATTTCAATGACTTATTTTCTATTACTTAATTCAATACAAATTCAGTGATCAAAGAAAAAATACAATATGCACTTTCAGCATGTCTGCCAGAAACAATCTTTATTAATTCAATATATATATATAAACTCTAAGCATTTCCAAGATAGAGATAAATATACAAGCTTGGATAATCTTTCCTTTCCATGGATTGCCCTCTCTCCTAAAATAATTTGAGGAAATTTTAATCCTGAGAAGGGAAAAATTAAAAAAAATGTGGACTAATTAATATTTGCTACCCCTTGACCTTTTTTCTGAGTGTCCATTTTCTCCAAAAATTAGCATTTTAAGGAGGATGTACAATACATCCATATCTTCTGAATTTTGGGAGTTTATTATGCTCCAGAAATCTTGGAAAGAACTCCTCTCTTGGACTTCTCACACTAGAATTAGTCTCTGCCCTTATGGCCTCTTTTCTTTATTGGCTGGTTCATCCTAGAATCTCTGTTTTTTAGGAAGAAACCCAAGCAAGTGATATGTTCATTAATCTCCAGACTGCATTCAAGATGGTACAAAATTTCTGTACTATGTCATTACTTGGGAATACATACTAGACAATCCTCTATATTTTGTCTTTTTAAGATACTAGCTTTCCAAAATGTAGACTTCTAGAAGTCTGGGAATGCTTTTATTTTCTTTTTTAAAATCCACATTTCCAGTCCTAAACACAATTTCTAGGATATAGTTAATGCCTGATGTTTCTTGTCTACCTGACTGTCTATGTAGCCCCTGAGGTCCTTTCCAGACCCAAATGTGTGAGACCATAAAGACCTGATCATATAGTATGACTCAATTTGTTATGATGATTAACTTGGAAGGGTCTCAGTTTTGTATTCTGCAAAATGAGATAGATTCTGTGTTTACTTGCAGATCTACAATTGTATGCTCATTTGTTTATTCCAAAACCCTTTCTCAATTGTTTTCAGATGAAAGAGCACTGTGCTAAATAATGGGAAAATACAATAAAAATGTAGAAATAATTTTGACTTTTGTCTAGCAGGATAGCCATTTACATATAGCAAGCTATGTAGTAAACTAAGGTCTTGATAGTACATAACCAATATTTTAACAACCTGCAAGGATTATTCTTTTGTATATGGTAATATAGAAATTAACTAATATCAGATTTTATGTTTGAGTATTTGGTTCATATATAACATTAAAGATAGAAAAAAATGAATCACTATTTTTTGTCATCTATTTCCTAGCCTTAGACGAATGCTGAGGCAGGAACAATTGTTATTTATATCATGGAGTTACAGAAATACAATTTATATAAAAATCTGATCAACCAACATCAAAGCTTATAACATTCTCATGTATTCATTTAAAGCAGCAAATGTTTGTTTTGATTATTCACACATAAAGCTGCCTATAACTTCTTTCATTTACTGCTATAATAAGTGTATGTTCCCTTATCAAAACCAAACCAAACCAAAAAACAAACAAACCTGAAAGACTAACCTGAATCAAAGAAATGATGTACATGTCTCATCTTTCTATTTTCTCTGTCAGTAGTGTTTATTTTCATTTTTAATCGATTAATTTTTAATATACATTGTCTTATGAATCATTTTGGGAGAAAAAATCAGAACAAGGAAAAACCATGGAAGAGAAAAAAATGAAGTACAATATAGCATGTATTGATTTACATTCAAAATTCATAGTTCTTTTTCTGGATACAGATGGCCTTTTTTATACAAAGTTTGTTGGGATTGCCTTAGATTGCTGATTCACTGAGAAGAACCAAATATTCCTTATTTGATCCTTACACATTTTTTTCTGTAACTGTGTATATATATCTCATCTTTCTAATCTTGAAACAAAATCAGTATAAAGCAAAAGTTCTGTTTGTCTTTGTTTTCTTTGTCTAGATTTAGAATTCCCTATATGAAAAGAAATCCCAATGTAGAAACTCTTCTCTACTAATGTAGATGTGTGACAATTCTGCAAATTTAAATTCTGAAGGGTTGCCTACTACACAGAAACATGAAAGGATTAGGCTTTGGATGCAATACTAGTTTCCAACATAGACTTATAAGTATAGTACTGAAAAGGTATTAGAAAGCCATTGAATCCAATCCTTGCATTTTGGGGAGGGAGTGAAACACTGGGACCAACAGAGTTGAAGCATCTTCAGAGAATTATAGTCACTCAAAAGTAAAATCTCATAGACTCTTGGATTTAGTTACTTATTCAAACAATAAATATTTGTTATGTGCTCTATACGTCCTAAAAACTACAGATGTCATGGTTTGACTTTCATTTTCAAAAAGAACCATGATTCTCTTTTGGATAATGCCATAAATGGCCATGAATTGGATTAAAGTGGGACAGAGCTGCACATCAATGCCCTGACTCTCTTCCAGAGTCATCAAAATCTAGTAGCAAGACAAAAATTATGACATTAGGTAATGATTTAGGATGCTGTGGATGACCTTGCATCTTTGACATGTGATCAGGCTCTGAGGGCCTCACAGGGCCTTCTTCAGCCTCCTTCATCCAGTTCTCATCTTCCCATTCTGTACAAAGAAGCATGCTTAAGATGAACATTGGTCAACAGGCATAGACCTGTTGATAACCCTCAACCTAATTTACTGTGCTAAACCACACTGAGCCACTATGTGCCCATGTTACAGCTTCTGGATCTACAGGTGATAGGTTCTTGAATCAAGGATAGACCAAAGGTCTATGAGCAGCCCTAAAAAGGACTTATCAAATGCTCCCACCAAGGATGCTAGTCATTCTTGAATAGTCCATATACCATACACCCTGACTTCATAGAGTTTGTGTGTGTGTGTGTGTGTAGGCAACAATTCCTTAAAAGAAGCTTAAAAGTGTGGGTAATGAGTTTGGAGATGCAAGAGTCCTCAAAATTCTTGCAATGTAACCCTCTCCTTTCACAAATGAGGAAAATAAAATATAACAATGATATGACTTGACCAATATCACACAGTAAGTAAGTGTCATGGAGCCATAGCTTCAGGAACGACAGCTACAAAGGGACCTAGTATGCCTTCTGTTCTCAATCTCTCTTCAACTCTAGAGGAAAATTCTGCTTTGTCAGAAGCAAGCCTGGGATCAACTTCCTTCTTATCTTGAAGCCAATTTTATAACTACAAATTTCTTCTGTTTCTCCAATGTGAGCTATATTTTTTCACAAAACCAAACAATATGGAAATATTGTGTTCTGGATTATGGCAATATTCATCTTTCTGTTCCTTCCCCTTTGGGATTCACATCTTCATTCAATCATCTTAAAAAGAAGTTATATCATTCCAGAGAAGTGTTTTTCATGTGGGGAATGATGGAACATAATTGGATAATTATATCAAAAGACTCAAAGGCTACATAGGCAAATTTCAATACAAAACCTGAATCTCCCCTTGAAAAAGGGATAAATAATCAGTGTGTCTTTTGAACTTTCATTGAAACAAAACTTATTAAGTCCTCTTCTGACTTGGTCTCCAAATCTTTTATATATTTGTCTCCCTTTATCATATAACATAGCTATTGGAGAAAAGGGATTTCTTTTTTATTCTTTTATTTTTTGTGCTCCTATCACTTAGCATAATGAATTGACATAGAAAACACATTTTAATTCATTGATTTTATTATTTTGTTTTGTTTTATTCTTTCTCTTCATGATCTCATCTTTCTATATGAATTTTAATGTTTTTTTCAATGCAGATACTGCCAGATCTATTCATTCATTCTTGCCCTTTTCTCAATCCCAGTCTTGCATCACTGGAGACTGGATACTTTGTACTTTAAGGAATTCAAACTCTACATGTCCAAGTAGCTCATTATTCATCTCAATCAACTCCTGCCTCTCTTGTATTTGTCTCTATTTGTTAAGGGCATCCTCTCTCTCCCTGCAACAATTTTGGTATTATACTCAACTGTACACCTCTCACTTGCCTATCCCACCTATTGAATCAGTCAATGAACATTTATGAAATGTTTAATATATGTTATTTACTGTTCTAACCTCTGGAAAAATTCAGGAGATAATCATGTTTCTATGTCCTATTGTTGAAATATCCCAACAATCTCCAAATGTGTGTTCTTATTTCAAACCTCTCCCCACTTCAATAATTCTTCTTAATTATGTTTAAATTGTTGTAATTTCTTTTCTTGTTTTTTTAACTAAAGAGAAGGCTTTACCACACTGCTTCTCTCTCTAATAAATGCTAGGATCCCAACCTAACTTTCAAAACTAAATAAAGTCAACTCCTCTCTTTGACTATTATAAACTTGTAATGCTGGATATCTGAGAGTTCTTCACACATTCTTATAAAAAATAAATTTCTGTAATATTCATACACAATAATTTATTCAGCCATTGTCAACGGATGGGCATCCACTCAGTTTTCACTTCCTTGCTATTACAAAAAGGACTGGTGCAACATTTTTGCATATATGGATCTTTTTCCCTTTTTTATGATCACTTGTACAACAGGCTTAGCAGAGATACTGCTGGATCAAGGAGTATGGGCAGTTTGAAAGCCCTTTGGGCAAAGTTCCAAACTTCTCTCAAGAATTGTTGAATCAATTTACTACTCCACCAGCAATGTATTAATGTTCCACATGTCCTCCAACATTTATCATCATCTTTTACTGTTTTTTAGTCAATCTTAGAAGTGTAGTGGCAACTCAAAGTGATCTTAATTTTCATTTATCTGACCAATGGTAAAACAAAGCATTTTTTCATATGATTAGAAATGGTTTCAATTTTTTTATCTGAAAATTCCTATTCATATATGATCTTTTTCAATTGGAGAATGGCTTGTATTCTAATAAATTTGAGTCAGTTCTCTATATATTTTAAAAATAAGGCCTTTATCAGAACCCTAAGATGTAAATATGTTCCCAGTTTCTGGGAAGTTTTGGCTTCTCTTCTAATCTTGTCCACTTTGGCTTTATGTGTACAAAAAAGTTTTAACTTAATATAATCAAAATTATCCATGTTATACTTCGTAATGCACTCCAGTTCTTCTTTGGCCAAAAATTACTTTTTTCCAAAGATCTGAGAAGTAGACCATTCTTTGTTGTTCTAATTTACTTAAGATATCACTCTATGTTTAAATCATGAAATTATTTCAATCTTATCCTGTTATAGGGTGATAGGTGTGGGTCAATACCTTGTTTATGCTATAATATGTTCCATTTTTTCCAGCAATTTTTACCAAATTGTGAGTTTTTATCTCAGAAGTTGGAGTCTTTTGGTTTACCAAATACTAGATTACTATAGTCATTGACTATGTTGTCTCTTCTGAAGCTTAGCCATTCTACTGATGAACTATTTTATTTCTTAGTACAAAATGGCTTTGATGACTGTTGCTTAATAATATAGTTTTAGGTCTGGTACAGCTAGGTCACCTTCATTTACATTTTTTCCATTAATTCCATTTAAATTTTTGACCTTTTCTTCTTCTAGATGAACTTTGTTATTATTTTTTTCTATCACTATAAAGCAATTTCTTAGCAGTTTGATTGATATATCTCTGAATAATTAGATTAATTTAGGTAAAATTGTCATTTTATTATATTAGCTCAGCCTATCCATGAGAACTTAAGTTTCTTTCAATTGTGTAGGTGTGACACTATTTGTGTTATGTGGATTTAATTTGTATCCTGCTAAAGTTGTGAATTGTTTCTAGTAGTTTTTTAGTTGTCTCTAGGGTTCTTTAAGCATACCTCATGTCATCTGCAAAGAGTGATAATTTGGTTTCCTCATTACCTATTCTAATTCCTTTAATCTCTTTTTCTTCTCTTACTGACAGAGCTAACATTTCAAATACAATATTAAATAGTAATGGTCACAGTGGGCAGCCTTGTTCCACTCCTGATCTTGTTGGGAATGGGTCCAGTTTGTACTCATTACATATGTTGCTTGCTGATGGTTTTAAGTAGATGGTACTGATCATTTTTTTAAAAAGCCTATTTATTCCTATACTCTCTAGGGTTTTTTTTTTTAATAGGAATGGGTGCTGGATTTTATCAAATGCTTTTTCTGCATCTATTGAGATAATCATATGATTTTTGTTAGTTTGGTTATTAATACAATTGATTATGCTGATAGTTTTCCTAATATTGAACCAGCCCTGCATTCCTGGTATAAATCCTACTTGGTCATAGTGTACTATCCTGGAGATGATTTTCTATAATCTCTTTGCTAATATCTTATTTAAAATTTTTGCACTGATACTCAGTAGGGAAATTGGTCTATAGATTTCTTTCTCTTCCCTACATGGTTTATCTATCACCACCATATTTGTATCATAGAAGGAATTTAGTGGTAAACTTGCTTTCCCTATTTTTTCAAATACTTTGTATAGTATTTGAATTAATTGTTCTTTGAATGTTTGGTAGAATTCACATGTAAATCCATCTGGCCTTGGAGATTTTTTCTTAGGGAGTTGATTAATAGATTGTTATATTTCCTTTTCTAAAATGGGGCTTTTTAAATGATTTATTTTCTCTTCTGTTAACCTGGGCAATCTATATTTTTGTAAATATTCCTCCATTTCATTTAGATTATTAAATTTATTGGCATAAAGTTGGGCAAAGTAACTCCTAATTATGGCCCTAATTTCCTCTTCATTGGAGGAAAGTTCTCCCTTATCATTTTTGAGACTAACAATTTGATTTTCCTCTTTCCTTTTTCTAATTAAATCAATTAAAAGTGTATCTATTATGTTTTTTTAAATAAAACCAACTCAGTTTTATTTACTAATTAAATAGTTTTCTTATCTTCAATTTTATTAATCTCCCCTTTTATTTTCAGAATTTCCATTTGGGTATTTAGTTGAGAGTTTTTAATTTGCTCTTTTTCTAGCTTTTTTAATTGTAAAGCCAATTTATCGTTCTCTTTCTCTATTTTATGCAAGTAAGCATCAGCAGCTGGAGTCAACTGGAAAAACGAAAAAAAAATTGAAGACAGGTTTTTCTGTCTAAATAAATAACATTTATATATCTTGTTAACTCTTTTTTGTAATAGAAGAACATTTAGCTTCCTATAGATATTTACATAAAGAAGCAAGTTATTATTAGATAGAAATTTAAAAAATGAACAAAGAAGAAGTAAAAATAAACCTTTTATTGGAATTTATCTAAGACCTTCAGGAAGTGACTTCTTTTGCAAGATGTCAACAAGGTCAATAATTTATAAAGGCCTGTTACTTCACTCCCACACTACGATTTATTTATTTTTTTTTCATTTCTCCAGTTGACTCCAGCTGTTGATTCTTTCTATCTCAACTCTTGATGTTCCTACTCCTTTTATGTAACCTGACCTATAAAACCTTTTCATACTTCCCAACTATGTCCTCACTGCATGACCAAGTGCCTAACTAAATTATTACTTCATTTGCATTTCTTGAAATAACTTTTATTTATTCAAGATGTATAGATCTCATTCATATTTAGTAAAAAATCTAAGATTTTTTCTCCTGTTCTGATGAATTTATCTGATCTAAATTGTTGAAATTTTGTCTCATCTGATAAATATCTTAGGAATCACAATCATGAAATTTATTTTAAATGAAATGGAAAGATTGGGCCTATTTAGTCTATAAATCCCCACATTCACACAGTTGTGACCTTTAGAACAGTTTTTATAAAGATTGGCATGCAAGAAATAAAATGCAATGTACAAAGAATAAGAAGTGGATTACTTTGTTTAAACATACAATATGTGGAAGAGGAAATAATGTTAAATGGAAAAAGTAGTATGAAACCAGAATGTGTTATAAATGACCATAATTCAATAAAATATATATTTAATAAAAGACTTTGGAAACATTAAAATTTAGTTGAAATACTATTATTATAATCCTAAACATAAGTAGATCATAGAACAAATCATAAGAAAAATAAATAATTTTATTAAAGTGAATGACAATATGAGACAAAGTACCAAATTTTATGGGATGTAGACAAACATGAACTTGGGGGGAAATATCTCTAAATGCTCACATCAATAAAATAGAAAAAGAATAAATCAATGAATTGTGAATGCAACTAAAAAGCAAAAATAACAAATTAAATTCTCTTCTTGATCACCAAATTCAGAAATTTAAAAATTAGAAGAGAGATTAATAAAAATTTAACCTTTTTTAAAAAAAAATTAGTTAGGTAACATATTTATATGGTTCATGAAAATAATTTTGGCAGATATGAAGAGAGAGTACTTGTCAAGTAGATGATTAGAAATAAGGAGTTGAATTTAGAGAATTTTCCAATAGTAACATTTAGAAATATTGTATAAAAATTATGAGGATCTTGAACATATTTATGAAAATAAAAGGGGAAATATGAGATGCAATCTGGAGGCATAATAGAAAAGATGATATTTAATTAGATAATAAATAACGGTGAGGAAGAAAGAAGGGATAAGGATGACTGATTTTATGAAAATGCATAAAAGGAAGTATAGTGGTACCCTCTACAAAACAGGTAACATATGGAGAAGCATACTCTTTGGGTGTGCTCTTCACTGCTCTAGTTGAATGGACATCATTTATTTGCCTGTAAGCATTGAGTTTGAGCTCCTGTGGGAAATCCAGTTGAAGACACCTTGCTGGTAAATTTAAAATTTGATATTGACCAAATGTCTCTGAGAGTGGAGATGAGAAAGAGATAGGCAGAAATAGGGACAGATATGGAGACAAACAAAGACAGACAGGTAGAAAAAGCAATAGAGAGATATAGAAAATTAGAGGGAAGAGAAAAGGTTCAAAATGTTCTATTTATCAGGGAAGTTTTGGGGATGGAAAGACATTGCCACAAATTGCAACTTTATATTCATACATTCTTTTTATATGCTATATAAGGAATTATTTAATTCAAAACTCTCAATTTAAAGATGAGGCAACTGAGGTGAGCAAAGGGCAAGTGAAGCTAATTATTAACGTGTAGAGGAGTGGACACACAATACTCTTACTTTCAACCTACAATTCTTTCCCCTGGAGTTGGAAATATGACTCTAGAGGAGTTGGAGGATAGGCATGGAAACAAGTATTTTTCTTAGTCCTAGGAAGTTAGATGTGTCCTGAAAATTTATGAAAGCTTTATGTGGAAGAAAATAATCTTTTGCCTTGCTTTAAAATGAATTATGAAGTTGTAGCTTGGTGTGGGAAAATTGCTTTGCAAGATCATAATATTATTCTTCAAATAGTTATCTATCTTACCAGTAACTAATGGCAAAGCTTTCCTTTCTTTGAGCTTGAAAGAATTACAGGAAGGAAAGACAATTCTATTAATCTATTTTTATATCCTATACATTGGACATTCCAGGGGCTTAGAGAGGGAAAGGAATAGATTTTATAGTCCCAGCTTTCAGTTTCTGGATTGTCATTTGAAACTATTAAGCAAGAAGGACATGCCTCTTATTAAATAATCTGATTGTCATAAGATCACTAATTATGAGTTAGAGGTGATCTTTCAAGCAAATTCAATTCAATCATTTTACAAATAGGAAAACTGAAGCAAAGTGAGTTTAAGTGACTCTTCTCAGATAACACAGCTAGCAAACAACTAAGGTGGGATCTGAATGCCAGTATTTCCTATCTATTGCTCAAACAGAATTCAATTTTTTTTTTAAATTTGGAGTAGAGAAAGTGTGATAGTTTTGATATCATAGGGTTTTCATTACAGCTTTGACACTCACAGTTCATACAACCTTGGGTAAATGCCAATCACTCTGGTTTTCAATCTTTTTATTTGTAAAATCAGTGTCCTAAACTTCATGTTCTTTATGATTCGTTTTAGTTCAATGTGGATGAACCTATTATACGCAAAGCACTGTGCTAAATGCTGGAGCTAAAAGGAAGAATGTGAAACATTTCCTGTTCTTAAGAAGTATTTTTTTTCAGTTATCATACTGTGCATACCCTTACATCCAGCAGTTTTTCTGCTGGGCTTATATTCCAAAACGATATCAAAGAAAGGAAAGGGACCCACATGTGCAAAAATGTTTGTGGCAGCCCTTTTTATAGTGGCAAGAAACCAGAAACTGAGTGGATACCCATCAATTGGAGAATGGATGAATAACTTATGGTATATGAATGTTATGGAAAATTATTGTTTCATAAGAAATGACCAGGGAGATAATTTTAGAGAAAGACTTACATGAACTGATGGTAATTGAAATTAGCAGAACCAGAAGATCATTGTACATGGCAACATAAATATTATATGACAATCAATTCTGATGTGACTCTTTCCAACAGTAAGATGGCAGATACCTGTTCCAATGATCTTGTGATGAAAAGAGCCATCTACACCCAGAGAGAGAACTGTGGGAACTGAGTGTGGATAACAACATAACATTTTCACACTTTTTGTTGTTGTTTGCTTGTATTTTGTTTTGTTTCTCTTTTTTTTTTCTTCTTCATCTGATTTTTCTTGTACGGCAAGATAATTGTATAAATATGCATACTAATATTGAATTTAAGATATATTTTAACATGTATAACATATATTGCATTGCTTGCCATCTAGGGAAGGGGGTGAGGGGAAAGAGGGAAAAATCTGAAACACAAGGTTATGCAAGGGTCAGTGTTGAAAATTTATCTATGCATCTGTTTTGAAAATAAAAAAGCAGCATTTTTCTCATTAAAGAGACTGAAATTATAGTTGAGTAAATCCATAGTGTCTAGAAAGCAATCAAATGCTCAAGTGATAGCTAATAACTGAGGTTAATATCACTCATAGATACAAACCTGGAAGACACCTAAAAAATAACCTAGTTTCCCTGTCTCTCTCCCTTTCTTTCTCCCATTTCTCTCTCTCTCTCCCTCTCTCTCTCTCTTTAAAAAAATGAGTAAACAGTGGGGTTCCAAAAGATGACTTATATTCCCCAAATCACACAGATACTGAATTTTAAAACTCAGCTTTGATTCCATATTTTCTGAATATATCTAGTCTTATCTCCACTTTCCAATTCTGTCTCTAACTGGAGTGTAAACAGACAAGGCCTTATATATGAAGTGATAGCTGTTCTGTGTTTTATAGTTATCCCAAATCAGAATATGAGGGCTTTCCAGATATCATGAACTATCTGGGACAATTATGGTAGATAGAAATGAAAAATGACTGGTGTTATAGAACAAACCCATTAATTTTTTGTTTGTTTAACTTTTTTTTTTCAATTAAGAATTTCTGTTACTTTTTTTACTTCTTAAAGTTCAGGTCCAGTGAAACTTTGGGTAACCTCCCCAGTGACAAAGATTCTGGGAGGCTTTTAGAAATAGGCTTAAAGCACAACATCTGATTTTGCCAAAAAGACAGGTCTTCAAAGGGTAGAGCTACTATTCTTGACTCAGAATCTGTCTCTGAAAGCTGCCTCCCCTATGAGGGATCTTAATTACAGTGAACTCACAGTACTGCCATTCAATAAGAACATAGCAGGGAGCCCACAAGGCCTCTGTCAATTTCCTATGTAGGCTAAGCCCAGCTTATCACCAAATTAGGTTCTAAACAGATCTTCTTCTCGGGAGCACACAGCTGGGTTTCTCAACCTTTAAAGGGGCTGCTCATTACACAATTTTTAAAACAAGTGACAAGCCTAATTAGTAACCAGACTTGGCCAGCACAATGTGCAATCTAGATTTAACATTTACATATGTCTAGATTTATAAGAATTTGATATTTCAGCGATATAGGTAGTGTGTCACACTGGATAGAGGGAAATCTTTTGAGTTTTCCCTTTGCTATATGTTGTCTATGAGTCCCAAGTCAAGGAACCTGACATTTTATTGCTCTCTAAAAAATAAAATTGAAAGAAGTTATTGACCAACTTTGCCAGAGGTGGTTGTCCATTTAGAAGTCCCTCATATTAATAAAATCATACATTTTTTCTATTTGTCTAGAGTGATACTAAAGAAAATTCTAAAAAGGGGAGAGTCTGTAAAGACATTATTCAAATGAAGTTATTGATGAGAAAAAAAAAATGGAAATGTCCAATCCCTTTTCTCATAATATCATGAAAAAGAATACTGATGGAACTCATGATTATCTTCCTTGCGAGTTTTATACAATTGACATGTTTATTCTTCAGAATCCTAACTGTGTAAATATATGAAAAGCCTTATTAATATTTTACCATAATTACTAATGCTATATAGCTTTCCAGATACAAAAGTGGATTTTTAGTTTATGGTCATTTGTGGCATGAAGTAAAATATGTGTAACTTCACTTGAGGTATCCTACTTGAAAAATTCATTATATCTTCCATAGATATTTTCACTCCTTTTCTCACAATCCTTCTACTAATTAAACAGAATTCTAAAGTAATATGGAACTTGCACATAGAGCTTTTCAGTGGACCTTAATTTTTGTAAGGGAGTTTATTATATACATTTTAATATGTAACATGAGCAATAAAGGAAATTGTGCAAGATGCAAACAAAAAAAAATCCCAAACTAAACTTAATAACTCTCAGAAATATGATTTTTGCATATGTAAAAAGTTAATATCTAAATTACTTGTCAATGGTAACACAATTACTAAATGTGCCAGGTGGGAATCAAATCATGGTTTTCTTATTCCCAAAGCCAGTTTTCCATCCTATCTGTAATGTGGAAATTTATTTGCATAAAGAAGTCTGCAAATGACTTAATAAGGTGATTCCACAGAACATATCTCAATCTTTTTGGGGGTGATGGTGTTGGTGGTTAATCTGCTATATTAGTTCTTACTTAACACAGATGCAAGATGGGAATTTTATATGTAAACATTCTTACCTTCACTGGCATCTAAATCAATTTGCTGGTACCTCTTCTTTTCTCCTGCAGTACTGCTTCACTTGATGATCTCATTAGCTCCCATTGATTTAATTATCATCAATTCTATGTTGATAAATCTCAAATCTATCTATTCTTCCCCAATCTCTTGTCTGACCTTCAATTACTTATCTCCAGCTATCATTCAGGTATCTTGAACTTTCAACATGTGAATATTTCCAATAGATAGTTCCAATATTTTCCACAAAACTCACTAGATCCAAAACCAAACTCATTCTCTTTTCCCCAAAACTGCTCCTAACTTATACCTTCCCAATTATAATAAGAGTTCAACAAAAATTCTCCAATTACCTCAGGATTGAAAACTAGGATTCATCCCCTCATGATCCTTCTAGTCCCATATCCCATCTGATGCGGTCTGTCAATATCATCTTTGCAATATCTTTGGATATGCCTTCTTTTCTTCTTAGACATTATCACCACTGTAGGACAGGCCCTCATTATCTCATAGTTGTACAATTATAACAGTCTGTTGGTGAATCTCAATTTGTTTTTCCTAACAAAGTGATTTCCCTAAAGTGGAAATCCAATCATGTCTTCCTCATATTCAAAAAACTCAGCTGCTTCCTATTAGTTTTAGAATCAAATACTATATCTGTTATTGGGTATTCATAAATCTTCATAATTTAGCTTTCATCTTCTTTTCAGTATTTTCATACCATGTCCCCCCAAAAAAAACCAAATAACCAACAAATAACCCCAACAAACTCTTTAATCTAGTGGTTGTGGACTCCTAGCTGTTCTGAGAACAAGACGTTCCATTTTTCTGCTTTGATTATTTCTGATGACTGTATCCATACCTAGTACATTCTTCTTTCTCAGGTCTTCACACACACACACACACACATACACACACACACACACACAAATGCACACATATATATATATATATGTATATATACACACATATATATTTATGTGTATATACATATGTATATACATACATACACATATATCCATCTTATTTGTTTGATTTTTGTTTCCCCATTACACAATGAATTCCCTGAGTGTGGGAAATAATTTTTTCTCTTTCTACCTTCTGTTCATTTTAATCTACATTAACTGGTGTCACTCTTTCCTCCCTAAATCTTTCATATTCCCTTTTCTTTATGACTCAGTAAAATTCTATTATATTCATATGCCATAATTCATTTAGCCAATATCCAAATTGAAAAAAGCTATTTTCCAGGTATTTTATATAATAATAAATAATATTAAAACATTCTTATACATATGAATCTTTTCTCACTTTGTTTTACAGGTTGAATTACATGTATAACTCTAGGTCAAAGTTTGACACAATTGAGGATATATTTTGATTTTATTTCTAGGAAGTTTGGGCAACTTCAGAATCTCACCAATGTGTTTGTATTCCCATAGACCCCCTCATAGCTGTCATTTTCAAATGTTATAAATTCTGTCAATTGTGATGGGTATGAGGTCAAATATTACAATTGCATTACATTTATAGTCTGTTGTTATTAATGATGAAATACATTGTTTTTGGTAGTTGTTAGCTTGTAATTTTTTCCCTTAAAATTTCTTTTGAATCTTGTGATGTCTTGTCCTTTATTTTCATTGTTATAGAAGCTTTATTTTTCTTTTAATATTCCTAGTGACTTTGTGCATCAGGACAGGAATATAAATTGTGTATTAAGCTCTTCTTTCATTGATAAAGGGAACTCCTAGAAGAGAAAAGTCTGTGGAAAAAGTCATACTTGAATTTGTTTCCTGATTCCTGGGTAGATCCTGTCTGTACCCATTATACTGCATGGCTTCTGAGTTCCAGGTTCTTGAGAAACTTTTTTTGTGGTACTTGTTTATTTCATTCAATGTCATCACTTAGTGCTTTTGAATATTGGTCTTGTGGCCTTGAGTACTTCACTCTGCATGAGATCATGTGATTCTGCTCAAGTTTCTCCAAATTCTTCCTCCTCACATTTTCTTACTGTGAGAGACACAGATATCTGTTATATATTTTTTTCTAACCAGATGTCAGGATATATTTTCTTTCTTTCTTTTTTACTTTATTTTATTAAAGCTTTTTATTTTTCAAAACATGAATGAACAATTCTTTAACATTAGCCCTTACAAAACCTTGTTTTCTAATTTTCCATCCCTTTCCCCACACCTTCCTTTAGATGGCAAGTAGTACAATACATGTTAAACATGATAGAAGTATATGTTGAATTCAACATGTGCATGCATATTTATTCAATTATCATGCCACACAAGAAAAATCAAATCAAACCAGTAAAAAAAAGAGGCAAAATTAAATGCAAGCAGACAATAATAAAAAGAGTGAACATGCAATGTTGTGAAACACAATCAGTTTCACTGGTCCTCTCTCTTGGTGTAGATGGCTCTTTTCATGACTGAACAATTGGAACTGGTTTGAAACATAGGATATATTTTCTGATCCATTCCATCAGAAGGTTGTTACTACATTATTATTTTTTTTTGGGGGGGAGAATACTGAGAGCTTTCTCCACTTTCTCCACTTATAGAACTACATGTTTGAAATGTTAAAACTTGATTACTTCCATTCAATTTTCAAAACATGAGCTATAGCTTCCCATCTCTAATGTAGGCTGAATATAAAAGGCAAAACAGAATCACTTGTATAGCAATGTGAACTCACAATATTAATTTAAGAAACAAGGAAAAAGATCGGAAACTCTATTATGTGTATAACAACATCCTGAGTCTTCTAACTACTTCTGGGGGCAGTAAGTTCCTGAAGAAAAGCTGCGAGGGCCAGGTAGGTGTTTTTCATTTGCACAAGTAGTTTACTTCTTGCTATTGCACCATAGCCAGGTTTTCCAAAGTGAAAACCTCAGACTGTGTGCTACTGTCAGGAGTCTTCCATATTCTACTCAGTTCCTTGAGGAAAAGCTGCTAGGGTGGGACAGGTTAGGCATCTTCCACTTCCTCCAAAAAAAAAACAAAAACAAAAACAAAAACAAAAAACATTTCCATTTGAATCAGCATAAGGTATCTTCCACTTCTTTCTGGAAACCCAAATGGGTGAAGAATCTGGAGTATAAAGAAGAGTAACTTTTCATTTAATTTCAGTCCTCCCATCTTCTCAACAAAAATGGCCATGATTTCCATTATAGGAGTAGATGGTATCTTAGTTTGAATATGTTTTCTCATGAGAAAACCCATACTGTTAAAACTTGAATTCTACAACGTTGTCAAATTGCTGTACTTATATCTTTTTTATTCTGCTAGTGAGATCTTTTCTTTTATTATCTAGATTTTATTTATAAAGAAAATGAGTCTTAGAGGAAAAATAACTTGTAATCACACATCACTGTTTAACATTGTGATTTAAACTCAAGTTTTTCTGCCTCTAGGTTGAATATGCAAACAAGTTAGATAATGAAATATATTCCCCTCTCCTTAACAAAGAAATGGACACCCCTCAGGAGAAAAATATGATTTGTACTTTCATTATAATAAGTGAATCAGATTATTACAGAAGTGAATTCTATTCTGAGAGTTGTTATGGAGTTATATAGTAGATAAGGAAATAATAGCAATTCAAAAACAAATATGTCATTGACCCCAAATCTCTCTTTGATAAAGATTGAGAGCCCCTAAATGGAACAATAAATGGTATTTCTATTTTTATTCTAAAATGGGAGTAAGAAAAAACATATATAAATGACTTGGATTTGAATCAAGGTTTAAAAATTAGATACTGTGGAATGCTTTTCAAAATTTCAGTACTTAGAATAATGTGTACTTGCCAATTCATCTTGAAAAGGAATCTTGACACATCTATATAGTCCATAAGGAAATTAACAAATACATTTCATTGTTAATGTGGTCTTTTGGTAAATGCTGCCAACCAAATCATCTTAATATGTTACATTTTGCTGAATCTTTCAAAGGATGTTTTGCCTGTATTTATATATACATATATATATGTAAATAGTGTTTTATTATAAATACATATATACATGCTTAAATACTTAAACACCCTTATTTGTGTATTCATGTCTTTTAAAAACTCTCCCATAGGGTAATGTAAATAGGTGATTATTTGAAGGAACATTACTCAAAGCAAGATAATACAATGGTGTATGTGTGTGTGTGTGTGTTTTCTTAAGAAAATGAGGCTTTGATAAACTGAAATGTATACAAAACACATATTTGTGAAAAGAAACAAAACAAGATAGAAAAACATTTCTGTCTCACATTAGGCAAGATGAAATAGCAACTTTAAAATATAATCACATATATAACACATTTTTGGAAGCAATTAAATCATTTTTTATTCCTCAGTTCAATTCAATTAAAAATAAACGTTAAATGTATAACATATATTGGATTGTTTGCCATCTAGGGGAATAGGTGAGGAGAAGGAGGGGGGGAAATTGGAACACAAGTCTATGCAAGGGTCAATGTTGAAAAATTATTGAGAAATATGTTTTGAAAATAAAAAAGCTTTCAAAAATAAATTTTAAAAAATACATGTTAAGCATCTACCACATGCATGGTACCACAGTAGGGTGAGTGATTCATAATCCCCCTGAATGTCTTCTAGCCAAATCAAGGTGACCCTTCACTGAATAAGATATAGAAAAAGTCTTAATCATTATTGGGTCAAATTCTATCCTTTACCATCTGTTACTTTTTTATAAAAAGGACAAATTAATTACTTCTGACATGACAGATTCCTTGTATGCAAAAATACAAGTGTTTCATAAGAAACCCAAGTTCCTTCTAGGTATACATTCTTTGATTCTTTTCTCTTCTTTGATACAACAATCCTGAACTCTTTCCAAAAGTTCTGAAAACCCTAAAAATTGAGCTGAGATTTTTCAGGAAAAGTTAATAAAGCATATTAACTAAATGCAAAATGAATACTCATTTAATGATTAATAAAATTCAATTTGATTGAACAAACATGTGCTAATAGCTTACTGTCTATAAAGGTGGGAGAGATAAATTATGCAGTACATAGAGTGCCAGACCTGGAGTCCTTTTAAATCTGCATTCCTACACTTAAAAGCTGTGGGATTGTGCACAAATCATTTAAACTCTTTTGCCTCAATTTCCTCATTTGTGAAATTAATTTGAGAAGGAAATAACAATCATTTTAATATCTTTGCCAAGAAAATCCCAAATATTCTCATAAGTCATATATACCTGAAAACAATGACAACTATCCATAAAGATACTAGGAATATATAGTTGAGATAATAATGCTCACAATAATGTTAGCATTTATAAACAACAGAGTTTTGCAAAGTACTACATCTATTAATTCATGTCATTCTCAATTCAACCATGTGCAGATAATCCTATTATTAACTATTATCCTTAACTCAGATAAAAGAAAATGATAAGTGATAATGCAAGTGAAGGAATTTGTCCATCACCATACAAATGTCTGAAGTGAGGCTTTAAATTGTTTCTCTTCTGAAGACATAAGCAACATCTCTCCACCATACACCATTGGCTTTTAAGTGTCTTGTAGTGGAAAGAGAGTTTGAAACAAGATCCATGTCTACTAATCCTGGCCTATTTGGTTGTCACTTAACCTCTCAGACATATATTTTCCTTCTCTGCAAAGTGGGGATTAAAAGCACATATCATCTTATTTATGTCAAAACATCATGTTAAGGAAAATCATTTGCAAAGTATAACATTTCATGTAATGCTACCATAGAGATTTCCAAGTCAATGATGGCTGGCTTGGGTACTATTGGAAAGAGATTTCATGGATGATTTTGAGAAAATGGTCCTGGAAAAAAGGGAGTGAGAAGAGAGACCTTAAAGCATGTTCCATGTTGAGAACTATATGTGCATGCAAAGTAGATCACAGAACAACATGCTTTCCCTGTTAGGATTTTGCTTCCCTTTTTGATCTTAAGGGACTGAAGCTAGAGGAAGCTACTGCTGCATTTTGGTCAGATTTGAAACAAGGGTTTCTTGAATATAAATTGAGACCTCTGTAATTTGTGCAATCTAACTGCTTCTCATAGAAAATAGGAATTTCTTCAGTGACAATTAACAGAGAGGAGAACACACTTGAAAGGGCACCTGAGATAATAAAATTAGAAGAACCAGGAGAACCTTTAAAGGTAATACTAGAATTCTTTGTGGAAGATGTAGTCAAATTTTCTCTGGAAAAATAAGAAGAGCATTATAGGAGCACAAGAGACAAAAATGAGTGAACTGGCAATTGAGGGAAGAGAGCAAAAGATGCTAAGCCAGTGTGAGAAGCAGAATATGGCTTAAAAACATTTATCCTCTTCTTTGACCCATGCCCACAATATCAGGAACATAAAACTTTTATGTAAAGTTTAGTATTTTTTACCTGGTCAAAAGTTTATTAAGAAGAGAGAAGAAAAATGAGAGAGAAAAATAAAAAAAAAAAATACAAAAAGATAAGAGCAGAAACAAAATGAATTAAAAGGTAATTTTTTAAGGGAATATATCAAAGATCTCAAGATTTCAAGGATAGGGGAGTTCCTTCTTCTCAAAGCTAAATAAACAAACAAATGAATGCATGAATTTTTATTAATGGCTTTAATATTTTCCTCAGTATATTTTTTCTGTTATATTTCCCCTCTCCACCTAGAAACCCATCTAATTTCAAATATTCTAGGACCCACAAATAGGTGAAAACAAAAGGAAAAGGGGGAAAATCAACAAAACTGATATTTGTATAAACATTGAGAAACTCAGAAAATATGTGCAGTCTACCATAATAGCATACAAAAGGGCGGGAGGAGGACAAATTCCCAAAGATCTTCTTTAGGCCTTGAATGCTTTTTTTATAATTTGATTATTTTCACTCTGATTTTTTCCATGTTCCTTTTTTCATTGTTCTGGCCTTCATGTGTATTGTTTTCTGGTCTCTGATACTTTCACTACATGTCAATTCATATGTATCTTCCTATACTTCTTCATATAAATCATGTTCATATTATCTTAGTGTACGATAATATTCCACTACATTCGTATGTCAAAATTAGGTTCTCCAACAAAGATACCTTTACTTCATTTTTGAGTATATTTTTTTAAAAGTAGTGTGTGTGTGTGTGTATACATGTGTGTGTGTGTGTGTATATAGTTAGATCATTTTACAATTCCACCAACAATGTGTTAGTGTCCGCATTTTCCCACATCCCTTACAACATTTATCATATTTTCCTGCCCTCCAAGCCAATCTGAAATGATGTCGAGGGTAGCTTAGAGTTCTTTAGATTTGCATTTCTCTAATAAATAATTATTTAGAGTGTGTTTTTTTTTTCATATAAGTATAGATGGATTTAATTTCATCATCTGAAAATTGTCTGCAATAGATCTTTGGATTTCTTTACAAGGGAATATATTGTTGCTTACTTATACTTATTTTCTTATCCATAAGCCTTTTTTACTTGCATGGGCTAGATGCTAGGGATGCAAATGCAGAGAAGGCAGCAATCCCCACTTAGAAAAATCTTACCCTATAAACAGGGAAATGATAAGTATAGACTTCAAAAATATCAATATGATACAAGTGGGATTGAACACAAAGTAGTTTGATAATGTAGCATCTGAAAAAGTAAATAAAGGTTTCACTATAAAATGAAATAGATAAACTATGTCTTCAAGAAACTCTATGAGGAAACACTATGTTGCATGAAGAGCAAGGTAAACAATTTGTCTTGAATATAAAATAAAAGGGGTCTGAAAACTGTGGAAAGTTTGTCTTCGAATGACAAAATACAGAAATTCATATACCCATTAGAGGCCACAGGTAGCTGCTGAAGATTCTTGAATAAGTGAGTATCAAAGTGAATCTTGAATGGAAAGCCCAACAATGAAGTACTGTTCCATTCTTTAAGTTCATTGTCATAGCGAACTTCCTGATACTGGGTACACAAGAAGCACTTGCTGAATGGCTAATTAACTATTTCTCTGTGCTGAAATCAATATAAAACCTGAAATGATTATAAAGACTGGAGTCTTAGTGATGTTGAATTCGTAGCCTTCCTTTTGCTAATTTTTTACCTAATATGTGACAAATAATATATGACATTGGGTATTAATTGATTCATATGTAAAATGATGTCACTGAAAGGAAATATCTTCATACAGTGGAATGATATTCTAATCAATCCATAATAATGGATGATTTCAAAGAGATATGAAATCACCTTCTAGGATATCATGTGTTGTTCTTAAAATAGCCTTGTCTGCCTGATTACACTCTAATTAAAATATTAGTAAAATGGTATGTGAGCTGAGCAGAGTGAATGAAGAAGGCAACAATCTGAAGTTGGAAAAATCACCCAAGACCAATGAAACTTAAATTATCTGAAGGCAGTAGGCAAAGATTTTCCTAGCCTAAGTTCTTAGACAAATATAGGAGTAGGCACCGTCTTCTATTTGTATTCCCAACCATGACCACAGTAAATTATCACAGTTGCTTGTATTCCCTAGAGGAGAGATTGAGATGAGATGGCAATGTAAACTACATCATCTGTATCTGTGAATGAAGAATCTATTAGGTCCTGGACCCAGATACCAATAGACTCAGAAGCATATGTAACGAAGCTGTGAAAAAATGCTGAATACACACAAACAGAGAGAGAGACAGAGAGAAAGAGAGAGGGAGAGAAAGAGAGAGAGAGAGAGAGAGAGAGAGAGAGAGAAGGAGAGAGAGACAGAGACAGAGACAGACAGAGAGAGAGAGACAGAGAGAGAGAGATAAAGATATTTATCAGAGCCTTTGAATTGTGCTTACAAATTAGGAACAGTTTATTATTCATAATATTGCAACTGGTGCAGATTGGACAGGCAAGTTTTGTGAATTTAGCTTAAATTCCTTTATCAGGTAGCACATGCCTTAGTTACATGCCGGTTACACTGGCTGCATTTCACTTGTCAGGATATCCATCATTTGGTGTGAGCAGTAAAATGACTTTGTATTAGCTTCTGAAAAAAAAAAGTTCATTTTCTTAAATTTGTTTGAAATGAGAATACAAACAGAGCATATTGAATGAACTGTTCTTTCGAAGACTTTACCAACAATCTTCATTCCTTTAAGGTGGTAAAACATTAACAATGAATTGAAATTGTCAGAGCTCTGCCTATGTAGTTCTTCACATCCAAATTATTTTGTTAGACAGGAATATAAATGACATCTTTAATGTTTGTGTTCCAGAAAAAAGAACATCAGATTTAGAGTAAGAAGAACTGGACTTTAGAGTATCATTTCTACAATTTTGGGAAAGTCATTTAAATCCTCTGCACATCAGAGTTTTCATCAGTTCACTCACCTTCAATTCTTTCTCTGGAATACTATATGTCTGGGGGTATAGCCAAGATGGCAGAGAGTACATAAAACTTTGCCTGAGTTCTGTCTGTCTTCTCTCAGAATCAACACTAGATCAAGCTCTGAATGAATTTTTTGAGTTTCTGAATCACAAATATTTGATATGTGATGATTTTCCAACATAAGATATCTTAAAAGGATTTCAAGAAAGGTCTGTCTCAACTGGCCAAGAAGGAGGGTTAGTTCTGATGTAGCATGGGGAGGCCCAGGGAGGCCAGGAGCAAGAAAGAAATCTGGCAGAAAATTCTTAGGCAAAATAAAACCATATTGGCTACTCTGTCTGCCAATGTATTAGCAGAGTAGCTGTAAGACCTCAAGTACAACTATGGAAAAGAAATAGTGAGCCTATGAATGACTGTGTGATGGGTGGGACTTGGCCAGGGCCACCTAGTGCAGTAGAGAAGCCTGCAGCATAACCAGTTCCAACACAGTAAATGAGAAGCTCCTATTGATCTGTAGAGGAAGCTCAAGACAATCTCCCCTTTGCCCTGGGGCAGACCTCAAACTTAAAAATGAGCAAAAAAGCAAAATGGGCTTTGATCATAGAGAGCTACTATGGAGACTGGGAAGAACAGATCATAAAAATAGAGGAGGACACCAAAGACAAAAGAGGAGCTTTTAAAGTATCTTAAAAGAGAGTCAAATGAAAAATGAGGAAAGGAAATTAGCTTTGTAGGAGAGTTCCAAAAAGGAAACACAGTAACTTACTGAAGAAAGCAACTCAGTAAATAATAAATTTGCTGAAAAAATTATACACACGCACATATATAAATATGTATATTTTAACACACATACATATGCAAGACACTGAAGAAAACAGTTTTCCCGCTTTTATGATTTCCTTGGGATACAGTAGAGATTTTGTAGTGGCACTACTGGGTCAAAGATTATGAGCAACTTTATAAGTCTTTGTGCATATTGCTAAATTGCTCTCCAGAATGATTAGGTTTAGTTCACAATTCCAACAATAATGACAGTGTCCCAGTTTTCTTACATCCCATCCAACATTCATCATTATTGTTTTCCTGTCAGTTTAGCCAATCTGAGAGGTATTTTGTGGTACATCTGAGTTGTTTTAATCTGCATTTCTCTACTCAATAATGATTTAGAGCATTTTTTCATATGACTATAAATGACTTTAATTTCATCATCTGAAAATTGTCTGTTCACATCCTTTGACCATTTATTAATTGGGGAATGACATATTCTTGTACATTTGGCACAGTTCTTTAGAAATGACAGCTTTATCTGAAACACTGGCTGAAAAAAAAAATCCTCCAGCTTTGTACTTCTTTTTAATCTTGTTTCTTTTACTTTTGTTTGTGCAAACCCTTTTTAATTAATGTAACCAAAACTATCCACTTTGCCTTTAATAATGTTTTCTAGCTTTTCATTGGTCTTAAACCCCTCCTTTCTTCAAAGATCTGATAGATGAATAAAAGAATTCCTTTAAAAGTACAATTGGCCAAATGCAAAGGGAGGTTAAAAAAAAGGTACCTGAAGAAAAAAGAATCAAAATTTGGATTGGACAAATGGAAGTGAATGATTCAATGAAACATTAAAAATCAGTCAAATAAATCCCCCCAAAAAAGAAAAATATATGAAAAAAATTAAAACATGCCATTGCAAAAACAATAGAGTTGAAAAATGGATCCAGAAGACGCATTTGAAGAATTTTTGAACAACCTAAAGGCCACAATAAAAAAACCAGCCTGGACAAAATCTTTAAGAAATCATCAGCAACACTTGCCATGATATTCTAGAAAATTATAGAGCAATTCCCATAATGAAAATTGATACAAAAATATTAAATAAAATATTAGCAATGAGATTACAGCATCTTAATACCAGGATAATACAATATGACCAACTAGAATTTACAGCAGGAATGCAGGGCTTATTAAATATCAGGAAAAACTGTTAACACAATTGACTATACCAATAGCCAGGCAATCAGAATCATATGATTTTATCAGTAGATGCCTAATAACCATTTGACAAAATACAACACCCATTCCAATTAAAAACACTAGAGAATTAAAAATAAATGGAATTTTCCTAAAATGACATGTAGAATATAGCTAATACCACCAGCAAGCATCTTATGTGGATAAGTTAGAAAGACTGCCAATAAGATCTGGGTGAAAAGAAGAGTGCCCACTATCACCACCAATATTCAATATTGTACTAGAAATTTGACTTTACCTATAAGAAAAGAAAAATAAATTGATGGAATTAGAGTAGATAATGAGAAAAGAAAACGGTTACTCTTTGCAGATGAAATATGATGTACATAGCGAATCCTAAAGAATCAACTTAAAACACTACTAGGAATAATTAAAAACTTTAGCAAACTTGCAGTATGTAAAATAAACTCACATAAGTTAAGGCATGTCTATATATTACCAATGATGTCCAGCAGCAAGATATAGAAAGAGAAATCCCATTTAAAATAACTGTAGATAATATAAACCACTTGGGAGTCTACCTGCCATTACAAAGCCAGGAACTATATGAATAAAACTACAAAACACTTTTTACACAAATGAAGTTGGATCTAAAAACTTGGAATAGTATCAACTGCTCATGGGTACAACAAGTTAATATAATAAAATGAAAATTCTACCTAAATCAATTGATGTATTCAGTGTCATTCCACTCAAACTGCCAAGAAATTACTTTTCAGAGCTACAAAAAATAACTACAATATTCACCTGGAAAAACAAATGTTCAAAAAATTTAAGGAAATTAATGGAGAAAATGTAGTTAGCCTCACTGTGCCAGACCTAAAATTATATTATGAAGTAGCTATCATCAAAACCACTTTGTCATGGCTATGAAAAAGAGTAGTAGATCAGTGAAATAGGTTAGGTACACAAGATACAATAGTATCTTGCAGTAGCAGTAGTAATCCAGAGTTTGATAAACCCAAACATTACAGTAAAATATGTTGGGAAAGCTGGAAACTAATGTCAGAAACTATATATTGTCCAATACCTAACACCGTAGATCAAAATGAAGTCAAAATGGATTCATGATTTAGACCTAAAGGATGATGCTTTAAGCAAATTAAGACAATAAGGGATAGTTTACCTTTCAGATCTGTGGGGAAGGGAGGAATTCATAGCCAAAGAAGAACTAGAAAACATTGAGAAATACAAAATAGGTAATTATGATTATATTACATTAGAAAAATTTTTGTACAACCAAAACCAATACCATCCAGATTAGAAGCAGAAACCTAGAAGAAGAAACATCAACAGAAAGCATGAAAATGCTATGTTGTGGTCCACACTCAAAGCCCACGGGCCTCTCTCTGCATGTATATGGCTTTCTTCATCACTGAACAATTGGAACTGGTTTGAAACATCTCATTGTTGAAGAGAAATATGTCCATCAGAATTGATTATCATATAGTCTTGTTGCCATGTACAATGATCTGGTTCTGCTCATTTCACTTAATATCAGTTCATGCAAATCTCTCCAGCACTCCCTGACATTATCCTGCTGATCTTTTCTTGCAGAACAATAATATTCCATGATATTCATATACCATAATTTATTCAGCCATTCTCCAATTGATGGACATCCATTTAGTTTCCACTTTCGATCACTACATAAAGGGCTGCCACAAAGCTTTTTGCACATATGGCACTGTTTCCTTCCTTTAAGCTCTCTTTGGCATATAGGCCCAATAGAAACACTTCTGGGTTAGCTGGAATGCAGAGGTGATAACTTTTTGAGAATAGTTCCAAATTGTTCTTTAGAATGGTAGGATGTGTTTACAGTTCCACCAACAATGTATCATTGTCCCAGTTTTCCCACATCCCCTCCCACATTTCTCATTATTTTTTTCTGTCATCTTAGCCAATCTGACAGGTGTGTAGTGGCAGCTCAGAGTTGTCTTAACTTGCATTTCTCTGATCAATAGTGATTTGGAGGACCTTTTCACATGAGAAGAGATAGTTTTAATTTCTTCATCTGAAAATTGAGTTTTCATGTCTTTTGACTATGTATTGATTGGAGAATGGTTTGAATTCATATAAATTTGAATCACTTCTCTATATATTTTAGAAACAAGGCCTTTATCAGGACTCCTAAGTGTAAAAATGATTTCCTAATTTATTGCTTCGCTCCTAACCTTGTCTGCATTAGTTTTATTTGTACAAAACTTTTTTAACTTAATATAATCAAAATTATTGATCTGCTGTTCAATTATGAGTTCCAGTTCTTCTTTGGACACAAATTCCTTCTTTCTCCACAGATCTGATTGGCAAGCTATCCTATGTTCCTCTAATTTGCTTATAATATTATTCTTTATGTCTAAATCATCAACCCATTTAGATTTTATCTTGGTATGTGGTATTAGGTGTGGATCAAACGCTAATTTCTTCCATGTTAGTTTCCAATTTTCCCAGCAATTTTTGTCAAATAGTGAGATCTTATCCCTAGAGCTGGGGACTTTGGGTTCATCAAACACGAGATTGCTACAGTTATTATCTATTTTGTCCTGTGATCCTATCCTATCCCACTGATCTACTCTATTTCTTAGCCAGTACCAAATGGTTTTGATGACCACTGCTTCCTAATATAGTTTTAGATCTGGCAAAGCTAGGCCTCTTTCATCAGCATTTTTATTAATTCCCTTGAAATTCTTGGTTTTTTGTTCTTCCATATGAATTTTGCTGCTATTTTAGCAAATAAGCTATAAAATAATGTCTTGGGAGTTTGATTAATATGTTACTAAATAAGTAGGTTAATTTAGGTAGTAATGTCATTTTTCTTATATTTGCTCAATCTACCCATGAGCATTTGATAATTTTCCAATAGATTAGGTCTGACTTTATTTGTGTGGAAAGTGTTTTATAGTTTTGTTTGTACAGTTCCTGACTTTCCCTTGGCAGATAGATTCCCAAATATTTTATACTATTGCCTGTTATTTTGAATGGAATTTCTTTTTGTATCTCTTGCTGCTGAAATTTGTTGGTAATATATACAAATGCTCATGATTTATGTAGATGTATTTTGTATCCTGCAACTTTGCTAAAGTTGTGAATTGTTTCTAGAATAAGTTTTTATTTGAGTCTCTAGGGTTTTCTAAGTATACCATCATATCATCTGTAAAGAGTGATAAGTTGCTTTCCTCATTACCTACTCTAATTCCATTAATCGCTTTTCCTACTCTTACTGCCAAAGCTAACATTTCTAATACAATATTGAATAGTAAAGGTGTTAGTAGACAGCCTTGTTTCACTCCTGATGTTATTGGGAATGGTTCTAGTTTGTCCCCATTATATATGATGCTCGCTGATCGTTTTAAATAGATGTTACTGATCATTTCAAGGAAAAGTCCATTTATTTCTATACTCTCTAGTGTTTTTAATAGGAATGGGTGTTGGATTTTATCAAATGCTTTTTCTGCATCTATGGAGATAATCATATGGTTTTTGTTAGTTTGGTTATTGATAGAATTGATTATGCTGATAGTTTTCCTAATATTGAACCAGCCCAGCATTCCTGGCATAAATCATAGTTGGTCATAGTGTTTTATCCTGGGGATGACTTTGTGTAATATCATTGCTAATATTTTATTTAAAATTTTTGCATCTATATTCATTAGGGAAATTAACTTATAGTTTCTTTTTTCTTTTTTCACCCTATCTGGTTTAGCTATCAGGACCATATCTTTTATAAAAGGAATTTGGTAGAACCCCTTGTTTCTCTATTTTTTCAAATAGTTTATATCATATTGGAATTAATTGTTCTTTGAATGTTAAATGTAAATCCATCTGGCCCTGGAGATTTTTTGTAAGGGAGTTAATTAATAGCTTGTTTTATTTCTTTTTTCTAAGATGGAGCTATTTAAATAATTTATTTACTCTTCTGTTAACCTGGGCAATCAATATTTTTGTAGATATTACTCCATTTCATTTAGATTATCAAATTTATTGGCATAAAGTATGGCAAAAACTCTTAATTATTGCTATGATTTCCTCTCATTGGGGGAAAGTTCTCCCTTTTCACTTTTGAGACTAACATATTGATTTTTCTTTTTTCCTTTTTCTAATTAAATTAAAGGCTTATCTTTTTTGTTTTTTTCTTAAGCCCAACTCTTAATTTTATTTATTAATCCCACAGTTTTCTTATTTCCAATTTTAATAATCTTCCCTTTTATTTTCAGAATTTCCAATCTGGTATTTAATTGAAGGTTTTAAATTTGTTCTTTTTTCTATCTTTTTTAATTGTAAGCCAAATTCATTGATCTTCTTTTTCTCTATTTTATGCAAGTAAGCATCTAGAGATATTAAATTACCCCTTATAACTACTTTGACCATATCCCACAAATTTTGGTATGTTGTCTCATTATTGTAATTCTCCTGAATGAAATTATTGATTGTGTCTATCATTTGGTGTTCTAGCCATTCATTCTTTAGTATTAGATTATTTAATTTCCAATTAACTTTTGGTCTATTTTCTCCATATTGCATGTGAATTCTATGGCATCATGATCTGAAAAAAATGCATTTACTATTTCTGCCTTTCTACATTTGATTTTGAGGTTTTTAATGCCCTAACACATGGTCAATTTTTGTATAAGTTCCATGAACCTCAGAGAAAAAAGTGAACTCCCTACTGTCTCCATTCAATTTTCTCCAAAGATCTATCATAACTAACTTTTCTAACATTTTCTTTACCTCCTTGACTTCTTTCTTATTTATTATATGGTTCAATTTATCTAGTTCTGAGAGAGCAAGGTTGAGATCCCCCACTAGTATAATTTTGCTGTCTATTTTTCTTTGCATCTCTGTTAGTTTCTCCTATAGGAATTTGAATGCCATACCACTTGGTGCATTTATGTTTAGTATTGATACTGCTTCATTATTTATGGTACCCTTTAGTAAAATATAGTTTCCTTCCTTATCTCTTTTAATTAGATCTTTGATTTTACTTGACCTGAGATCAGGATTGCTACCCCTGATTTTTTTTTGTTCACCTTAAGCATAGAAGATTCTGCTCCAGCCCTTTACCTTCCCTCTGTATGTATCTCTATGCTTTAGATGTGTTTCTTGTAAACAACATATTGTAGGATTTTGGCTTTTAATCCAGTCCGCTACCCGCTTCCGTTTTATGGGAGAGTTCATCCCATTCACATTCACAGTTAAAATAACTATATCTGTATTCCCTGCCATCTTATTTACCCAGAGTTATGATTTTCTCTTCCCTTTCCCCTCTCTCCCTTTCCCCCTCCCCAGTACTTTGCTCTTGATGACCACCTCCCACCAATAATCCTCCTCCCTTTAGAGTCCCTCCCTCCCCTTTATACCTTTCCCTATTTTGCTCCAACCCTTTATATTGACTCTTCTATGTATCTATATGCTTTAGATGTGTCTTTTGTAAACAACATATTGTAGGATTCTGTCTTTTAATCCATTCTGTTATCCATTTCTGTTTTATAAGAGAGTTCATCCCATTCACATTCACAGTTAAAATAACTATATCTGTATTCCCTGCCATTTTATTTAAGCAAAGTTATGTTTTTTTTTCTTTTTTTCCCCTTTCTCCCTTCCCCCCTCCCCAGTATTTTGCTTTCCACCTCACTCAAACAGTCCTCCTCCTTTTTGAGCCCCTCCCTCTTTTATAACTTTCCCCTAACTTTTCTGTTTTCCTTTCTATTACTCTTTTAATTTCTCTTCTCCCTTTCTCTTCCAATTCACTATGAGGTAGGCAATTTGTTTTTCTGTAAAACCAAATATGTCTGATGTTCTCTCTTAGAGCCCAATCTCAGGAGAGTAAGATTCATACACTGCTCATCCCTCTCCCTTCTTTCCCTCAATTATATGAGATTTTCTTTGCCTCTTCACGAGATTTTACCTTACATTTACCTCCTTTTTACCCTATTTTACTTCCTTTTTCCTCTTTTTCTAGTATAATCCCCCATCTACCTCTAGTTTCTTTTTCTTATTATCAAAGTAAAATGAAATTATACCACATTGTCTAAGTATACCCACAGTAGAAACATAGTTCTCAAGAGTCCTTTCCTTTTAACTTTTTATGCTTCTCTTGAGTTCTGTGTTTGGAATTCATCTTTTTTTTTTTCTTCATATCTGGTCTTTTCACTAGAAATAGTTGAAAATCACATTATACCATTAAATGTCCATCTTCTTCCTTGAAAGATAATGTTCATTCTAGCTGGATGTTCTAGTTCTTGCCTTTAATTCGAGTTCCTTTACCTTTTGGAATATCAGATTCCAGGCCCTTTGATCCTTTAATATGGAAGCTGATAGATCTTGGGTGATGCTAATTATTGATCCTCAGTATTTGAATTGTTTTCTTATAGCTGTTTACACTAATTTTTCCTTCGTGGGATAAAGCTGAAATTTAACCATGTTATTCTTTGGGAATTTAATTTTGGGGTCTTTTTCAGGAGTTGATTGGTGAATTTTTTCATGGCTTTTTTTTCATTTTTTCATTTTTGTTTGACTGATTCTTGAAGTCTTATTGATTCATTCACTTCAATTTTTTCAATTCTTATTTTTAGTGTATTATTTTCTTCATTTACCTTTTTAGCTCCTTTTATAATTTGCCAATTTGTTCATTGCATACCTTTTCCATTTCAGCAATTTTGTTTTTCAGTGACTTGGTGTCTTTTTCATATCTCCTTTGTAGGGCTATATATCCTTCTTGCAATGATCTCATTTCATTTGCCCATTGTTCTTCTAACTGTTTTTCATTTCATTTGCCCATTTTTCTTTTAACTCTTTTTTAAGATTCTTAATTCAGTCTTCCAGGAAAGCCTTGTGAAATGAGGACCAGCTCATGTCTCCCTTTGTGACTTCCTCTGGTGTTGCTTTACCTTTGTGAACTTCAGGATCTGAAGTCATTTTTTTTCTCTCCATAAAAGCTGTCTATGGTGAGAATTCTTTTTTGTTTTTTATTTAATTTTTTTAAGGCTTTTGGTCTGTCCAAAGCAAAGGAGCAATAGCTCCTTTAATTTGCCTTGGGGCAGTTTGGCTGATTAACTTCATATGCTGGGTAATCAGGGGCCAGGTCCCCAGTTTTCAATGATTTACAATCTACCTTTTACAAAAGGTAGGTCTGCCAAAGCACCTTTTTGCAACTGGGGCAGAGATGGCCTAACGGGCTCACAGAAACTTTCCAGGTGCTTAGAAACTGCCACACTCTGACTTCTGACCTAGCTTCCTATCCTGTCTTCACTGCCATCTGAGCTCAGCAGAGTGTCCTGCTGCCTGATGTAAACAAGATGTGTTCTGAAGTTCTTCCAAAGTAACTTCTTCTGTGAGTGTGTTGTACTCCAAATATTTTTGGGTGCTTTAACTCCAAAACCAGTTTAGAGGTTTAATCGGCTGTTTATTTGAGAGAAAGGTCAGAGGAGGTCACAGAGAGTAATCTCTGTACTTCACCATCTTGGCTCCTACCCTCCCAAATTATTCTTTTGCTATAGAAAAGGGATAAAACAGGAATAGTGATAGAGACCATATCTACACGTGTGATTAACTTGTCTGTTGTCCACATGTAAGAGATATGTACAATCCAATTGAGAACTAAATTTTTATATAAAAGAACACAATGGCATAGAATAAGATAAAAAGGATAGGATTAGAAAAAATGGGACTCAATTCAATAAAATCAAGTGCTTGAAAATCTCAATGAAACAGGAAGCTCTCAAGGGAGATGTAAGAATGTTCAGCATTAAATACTTTGAAGAAAAATGGAAAGGCCAATTTGACTCATGTTCTTTTCATGAATGATAGCATTTAGGATAGATTTCAGCTCTCAGACATTAGTTCAATAGCTACAATTTTTCAATCATGTAATATGCTTCCCACTTGAAATTCAAGTTTCAGATTCACATTTGGAAAGGGCACCAGGAGAGAAAAATAAATCTTTATTTACAATTATGGGACAAGTAACTTTTCTCTCCTTGTGTGTCTTATTAATTCTCAAGAGCAATACTGTAGACCCTGATAATAGATAACCAAAAAAACTATTCCAACTTTTTTGATTATCAGCATAACAAAGAAATACATGCTTTATTCACATTAGTTGAAGAATGGAGATGTTTAGCCTAGAGAAAACTTAGCGGGTGGATATTATCTGGCTTCAGGTTTTTCTAAGAGCTCACAATGGAAGAGAGAATTGATATTTTTCCTACTTTATCTCAGAGATTAGAATTGATGAATCAAAGATATAAAGCCAAACATTACATGCCATCAGTATAGAGTATGTAAATCACAATTTATTCAAGAAAATGTCAACCAAATCATTATATAGTTCTTGTTTGAAAAATTTTGGGATGGTAGAGAACACACTATGCTTCAAGGTACTTCATCACATTTTTAATAGCTCTGATTTTTCTTTTTTTTTTTCTTTCTTGGAGTCTAATCTGTTATTCTGCAATTTTAAAGCATTTCTTTGAATTCTGCCACCTGGATCCAAACTGATTGTGAATTATCAATATTCCATAGTATCATCTATTCAACATTTCAGTATAGTTATACAAACTCTTTCCATCTCTGCTTAAGCCCTTTCTTCTCAAATCTCAAACACTCCCAATTCATTGAAAGATGCCTAATAGGGCATAGTTTTGAAACTCTTTATGATCCCAGAGCTCCTCTTTGAGATACCTTGTATTTTAAGTGTATTTGTTTATTTTCTTAAATTTTAATAGTATTTATTATAAATGAAAAAGAAATGTTATGTATCAAGCACAGCCTGATTAATAGTTTGAACAAAAATTGGTTAGGGATTGATTTTTTTTCTAGGTTCAATAAATACAAATCATTGGAGTGTCTGCATTTAGAGAGCTCCTTTCTGTCTCCTTTGATGCAGTGCTTTTGGCCTTAAAAGTTTGAAATATTAGTATCTTCATACTTCAGAGACAGTAGTTTCATAAGTTTAGTTTTGGAATTATCAGAAGCGGCTATTTTAGGGTTCTTTGTTATTTCTGAGAAGTTATGAGTGTTTATAAAAGTTTCTAATCAGAAAAGAAAATCTCCAAAGATTAGGAAGACATCATAGAATCATTGCTGAAACTTCCAGTTACCCAAATCACCAAACACAGAGCTACTGTGCTAGTGTCCTGGTGAGCTTACTGTGTTTGCCCTCCAGCTGACACTCTGCTCTGTCTCATCCTCTGTGCCTGATGCACAGAAAGGTTCTCTGTGTCATACCTCTCTTTATCAGGAAGAATATCAAACTGCTAGAGAATAAAGATCTACTGTTTTGGTGCATGTTTGTGACTTCTTCAATGAAGGAAAGTATCTGTTAGGAAATCCCTCTGTCAATGCAAATTGATAACTTCTCTTGCAACTGAGATTTTAAATATGGTGGCAGGAGATACAACCCCACATGTCTGTTAGAATAAAGTAGAATTTAGAGAAAGGAATGTGGTCTCCATCAGCTTTTATACTTTGAATTATAATATTTTCCTTTTCTTTTATCCTAATCTGGATGTTAAATAATATATTTCTTCATCTACCCAGAGTTGAATATTATTAAGTTGGACTAAAGCAACCTCAAAAAGGATTGTGGATTTAGAGCTAAAGGAGAATTTCAAGCACAATAAGTTCATAGATGTGGAAACTGAGGCATAGAAAGGTTATAAATGGCTCATACAGAATGGCACATCTAATAAGTATTTGAGGTGAGGTTTGAATCCAGGTCTTCCTGATTTCATATCCATACTCTATAAAAGGAATACATACACTAATCTTCTCATAAAAACAGGCGTCATAACATAAGATAGTCTGATATTTAAAGTTACAATTTACATAAAGGAAATTTAAAAAAAAAGGAGGAAAGGTTGGAAGGGCAAATGGAAGAACGGAAGGGAATTAGGGAGGGAGTGAGGAAGGAAGGAAGGAAGGGAAATGAAAGAAAAGGAAATAAACACTTATTAAATACCTATTATGTGTCAGGCACTGTGCTAATTTCTTTATAGTTATTATCTCATAGAATCCACAAAACAACCCTGAAAGGTAAATATTATTGTTATTCCATTTTATAATTGAGAAAATGGAGGAAATAAAACTTAAGTGTTTTGCCCGGGTTCATACTACTGTCATAGGCTAAATTTAAACCCAGTATTCCTCATTCCTCACAGTTAGGTGAGTAATAAAGCAGTGTAGAGAGAGTGCTGGATTTAATGTTAGGAAGCTTCATCTTCCCAACTTCAAATCTGACTTCATATACTTACTAGCTGGATGGCCCTGGACAAATCACTTAATTGTGTTTGCCTCAGTTTCCTCATATGTAAAATGAGCTAGAGAAGGAAATAGAAAACCCCAAATAGGGTTATAAAGAGTCAGACTTTATTGAAATGAGTTAACAGCAGCAACAAAAATTCCTGATTACAGAAATCATCTCCTGTGCTAGTAACCATATAATTCTGTCATTATTCAATTCTTCAAAGTTAATGGAATAAATCATTCAAAAAATTACAAATACTAGTTTGCATGTGTATAGTGGTTGAATATGTGGTTGTATTGATGTAGGGACCACAAGAGATGAGAAAAGTCCCTTTACAAAGCAATTTGGATTTTCCACAATTTAAAGAATTGCTGCTGATGATAGGATAAAATATTTGGGAATCTATCTGCCAAGGAAAAGTCAGAAACTATACGAACTAAATTACAAAACACTTTCCACACAAATAAAACCAGACCTAATCAATTGGAAAAATATTAAGTGCTCATGGGTCGGCAGAGTGAATATAATAAAAATGACAATACTACCCAAAATAATTTACTTATTTAGTGCCATACCAATCAAACTCCCAAGAAA
>JAJPUD010013061.1:0-46065 GCA_023553655.1 Myrmecobius fasciatus | reverse complement strand
TTACCTCTCTGATGTAGTTATTAGGTATTATTGTATCTGGGGGGGGGTTTCCTTATCAAAATGTTAGACTATAAGCTCCCCAAGACCTGAGACCCTTGTGTTAGCTAAATCTTGCATATCCCCCAGTGCCTAATACCATTTTCTGGACACAGCAGGAGCTTAATAATTGTCTAGTCAATTGAATTAACTTCTTGTCCCCTGCAGTCAGCACCCCTGCCCCCTGACCCACACAAAAATACAAACGCCTCTATTACTTAGGTCGACTCCAGGGACTCCTGAAATCTTCCCATACACCCTGCTTAACCAAGAAAATCCTCTTCTGGAAACAGACCCCCTTCTAATTAGAGGGGAGTCCAGCCTTTCCAGACCTCTCTTCATATTTAAAGCAAGGAACCTTTTCCCCTCCCCCCCACCTTTTCCTCTACACCCTTATCCACCTTGGATAAAGCATAGTCTTCTCCTTACCCATCCATGGGCTTCCAAGCTGGAACTTGGCAGTTCAGTGGCAGTGGCAATGGCAGTAGGGGGATGAACAGTGCCGGGGGGGAAAGCTGGCTTTATATGGGGAGGTGACAGACAGATGGAAAGGGGAGGTAGGAGATGCAGGTGCTCTGCCAAGTCCCCACGGCCTCGGAAGCTTTTAGGATAATCCAGGAAACAGTGGCCCCCTGGCTCCTCTAGAGAAGTAGTGGGGGTGAGATCAGAGTCTCTAAAGTCTGGCAGGAAAGAAGGATTTCAGCTGGAAGAAACAGCTGGTAAGGGGGGCACTTCCTCTAAAGGAGATGGAGATGGGGGGGACTGACGCTGGGTAGCAGGCAATGAGGAAAGAAATAATAAATGGCTTTGTGGGGTAAGGGGTATGGAAAGGGCGTGCTAGTCTATTAATTGCCTATTAGAAAAAAGAGTTTGACCAGTTCCAGTTGATCAGTGAAGAAAGCCATATACACCCAGAAAGAGGAATGTGAAATGTGGACCACAACATAACATTTTCATGCTCTCTATTGATGTGTGCTTGCATTGTGTTTCCTTTCTCTGATTTTTCTTTCTTGTAGATATGATTTTTTTTGCACAAAAATGATAAGTGTGGAAATATGTATACATACATTCGATTTGTCAAGTATTTTAATATAATTAACATGTAGTGGATATCCTGCCATCTAGGGGAGGGGTGGGGAGTAGGGGGAGAAAAATTTGTAACAGAAAGCTTTGTAAGGGTTAATGTTGAAGAATTACCCATACATATGTTTTGCAAATAAAAAGTTTTAACAATAAAAAAGAAAAAGAAAAGAGTTTGAGTTGGCTGGAAGTCATTGGTTTCCCAGATCCTATTTTTTTTTCTATTTTGGGTATTATTAATCAAGAATAAAAGAGAAGCAAAACAAAAAATCATTTACAGATCGGGAATTACTCAACCCAGTATATTCCTATTGGACTATCCAGTCACATTCCCCTCCTTCACCTTAGGACTTCTGGCCAGTCTTTTAATGGAAAATTGAATTTCTCTTAGAGAGAGAGATTTTCCCAAATTCTATTCTGACCTTCACCTTTTTTCCTTATATTTCCAGAGTTTATTTCAAATAGTCAAATAGTTCCCAACCCTTGGAGCCCAAATCCTCAGGGAGCTACAGAGTTATTACAAAAAAATTCTTGAATCCAAATGGGAAGACAAGCATTACCATTTTATTGTTAAGTATTTTCTCTATCTCTAACCTCTATGTCTTTGGACAGTTAATTCCCCATATCTATAACATACTCCTTTCTCTTCTCTGTCTTGTAGAATTTCTTCAAACCACAGGTCAAGTGTCACATGAGGGCTTTTTTGATCCTTTACCCACCCACTCACATCTCCTGTTATTATCACTCTCTCCCTCGTGTTTATATAGAATGTCTCAAAAGTCTTAGTTTACTTTTAAGCTTTAAGAATTTATAACTAGCCAAGATGGCAGAGAAAAAGCAGAGACGTGGCTGAGCTGAGCTGAGTTTGAGCCTCAAACCCCTCCGAAAGCCTTTAACAAGTTCTAGAGTAGCAGAACCCACCAAAGGACAGGTAAAACAATTTTCCAGCTCAAGACAACTTAGAAAGTTGGCAAGAAAAATCTGTTGCCCCAGAGTGGGAGTGGAGCACAGTGCAGGACATGCTGTGTCAATATAACCCTAGCCTTAGCAAACCAGGAGCAGGCTTTGGGGGCAACTGAATAAACTGCAACAGCATCTGCTGCTGGTTCTGGAACTCTCAGCCCACAGATAGTAAGGCTGTCAAACAACTGGTCAGGAGATTACAGAGGTCTCTTTGCTGGCACTGAGGGCAAGGATGGTGTTTCTTTGCCCAAATTTGATCTGAGTCAAAGTCCTGGGTGGCCATAATGGAGCAGGGACCCTCCTCAAAGGGCAGAAAAGGGTACTTGTGGTCACTTACAGAGCAGAACACAGGCTGGGAGAATAGTAAACATCTCTCCTTGAATCATACCATCTTAGAAGAACTAAAAACTTACTTCAGAGATCCTTAGAAGAATCTCTGAAATAGCTGCACAAAAACTCTGAAGCTTAGGATAGTATGCCTTGTACCCTGGAAAGAGATTTCCACTTTAGCAAAGAGTTAAAAGTTAAGCCGTAGGTTGGAGGAAAAAAATGAGCCAATAAAAGAAAAAAAAAAATCTAACTATAGAAAATTACTATGGTGGCAAGGAAGATCAAAACACATTCAGAAGAAGATAGCAAAGTCAAAACTCCTACATCTAAAGCCTCAAAGAAAAATATGAATTGGTCTCAGGCTATGGAAGAGCCCCAAAAGGATTTTGAAAATCAAGTAAGAGAGGTAGATGAAAAAAAAAGAAGAGAAATGAGAATGATACAAGGAAAACATGAAAAAAGAGTCAACAACTTGGTAAAGGAAGCACAAAACATGGCAAAGAAAATAACATTTTTCAAATGGAAATTTGAGGTACAAAATTTAATAAGGAGAGGAATGCTTTGAAAAGCAGAATTGGCCAAGAGGAAAAATAGGCAAAAAAATTCAGTGAAGAAAATAATTCCTTAAAAATTAGAATTGAGCAAGTGGAAGCTATTACTCTGTGAGACATCAAGAAACAAAATGCAAAACTAAAAGAAAAAAAATAGAAGGAAGTGTGAAATATCTCAATAGATGTGGACAATAAATCCAGATGAGGTAATTTTAAAAAAAAGCCTAGACATCATCTATCAAGAAGATATTGAGAAAAAAAAAAGAAAAAGGAAAGAAGAAAATCAAATTGCTAATATAAAAAATAAAAAGGATGAACTTTCCACCAATGAAGAGGAAATTAGAGCAATAATTAAGCTATTTTGCTGAACAGTATGTCAATAAATCTGATAGTCTATGTGAAAAAAAAGAAAATATTGAGAACTGCCCCCAAACTTTAGAACCAGAGGGTAAAATAGAAATTGAAAGAATCCACTGATTATCTCCTGAAAAAGATCCCAAAATAAAAATTCCCAAGAATATTTTAGCCAAATTCCTGAGCTCCCCAGAACAAGGAGAAAACATTGCAAGCAGCCAGAAAGAAACAATTCAAGTATCATGGAGCCACAATCAGGGTAATATATGATTTAGCAATTTTTATGTTAAAGGATCAGAGGGCATGTGATCATCAATAATGATTTTCCAGAGACCAAAGGAGCTAGGATAATAAACAAGAATTACTTACCCAGCAAAACTTAGTATAATCTATCAGGGTGGAAATGGATATTTAGGGCAATAGAAGACTTTGAAGCATTCCTGATGAAAAGACTAGAACTGAATAGAAAATTTGATGTTCAATTACAATACTCAAGAAAAGCATAAAAATGTAAACAGGAAAGGGAAATCATAAGGTATTTAATAAGGTTTATCTGTTTACATTCCTACATGGGAAGATGACACTTGTAACTCATAAGAATTTTCTCATTATTAGGGCAGTTAGGAATATATTTAGATAGAAGGTACAGGTGTGAGTTAAGTATGATGGAATGATATCTAACAAAATAAAATTATGGAGTGACAAAGAGAAATACACTGGAAGAAAAAGAAAGGAAGAGATAGAAAGAGCTTTTGCAGTAGAGGAGCAAACATGAGGAACATTTGAATCTTACTCTCATTGTAATTAGCACAAAGAAGGATAATATACACACTCAATTGGGTATAGAAATCTATATCTTACCCTACAAGGAAGTAAGAGGGAAAGGGGATAAGCAAAAGGAGGGGGAATGCTCAGAGAAGGGAGGGCAGATCAGGGGAGGAAGTAGTCAGAAGCAAAACACTTTTGAGGAGGAACAAGGTGAAGGGAGAGAGAGAGAGAATAGAATAGAATAGTGGAGAAATTGGATTGAGGGAAATACAGTTAGCAATCATGACTGGGAAAAAAATTGAAACAAGTTTCTCTGAAAAGAACCTTGTCTCCCAAATACATATAGAAATGAGTCGATTTATAAAAATAAAAGCTATTCTTCAATTGACAAATGATCAAAAAATATGATTAGTCACAAAGCCATAGCTATATGAAAAAATGTTCTAAATAACTACTGGTTGTAGAAATGCAAATTAAAATAATTCTGAGATACAACCTCATATCTATTAGGTTGACTAATAAGATAGAAAAGAAAAATGATAAATATTGAAGGGAGTGTGGGAAAAATTGGCCTGGGGGCAGAAAAAGTTGAATTCAAACCTAGCTTCTGACACTTATTAGTTGTGTGACTTTGGGAAAATCAATTAACCTTATTTATCTCAATTTTCCCAAATTTAAAATAGGGATTATAATAATATATATATACTATATATATAATAATAATATAATTATTTCTCAAGATTATTGTGATGATTAATGCAATAATATTTGTAAAGTCCTTAATGTATTGCCTCACAAATTTCTTATTGTTTTTGAACCCTATCAATCACATCCAACTCTACCTGACCCCATCTGGGCTTTTCTTGATAAAGATACTAAAGTGGTTTCCCTAGCAAATAGTATACTTTTAATAAATGCTTGTTCCCTCTTTTTCCCTATATTTTTTATTCATTGACTTAGGTATATGATGAATCCTCCCAGTAAAATAAAAGCCTCCTGAAGGCTTGTATCTTTATTTCTGTAACTGTAATACTTAGGAACTGGAGATACCCAAGTATAAATAGAATGATGTGCTGGTCTTGAAATGGGGCAGACAGGGTGCTGTTCTTTGAATCATGAAGCCCTAGCTTCAAATTTTACCTCAGACACTTAGCTGAATGATCTTGAGCAAATCAACCTCCTCTCTGAAATCCAAGTTCCTTCATCTGTATAATGAAGGGATTGGATTCTATGATCTCTATGATCCATAACAGCTCTAAATCCATGCCTGTATGATATATAGATGCTCAATAATGTTGCTGAATTCTCCATCCAAGGACACTAATAATAATACTAATAATAGCAGAATTTATATCTCCATAACTACAACAGTGGGCTATAGACAAAACAAAATGATCTGAGACCTGAAGCAGAGTCAGCCAGGACACAGCTTTTTAGCACCCCTCTGCCACCCTCTTTAGTGGTCATCATCATTTGGGATCCATAGACCTTCATCCTTGATGTGCACCCCATTCCTGGGTCAAGCTATTGAAGAGAGTTCTTGATACTTTCAATCATCCTGGAGGGGAGCTATGGGCTTGTTAACAGTGAAAACAAGGGAATCCCACTGCTGATGTCACTAATACTATCTGGGATGAGTCCAGGTATAAGCCTCTCATACCTGGGGAAACAATGAAATTAATAGGATGCTAAGGATGAAGCCCAACCAACCATTTCTAGCATCAAAGTCCATCTTATAATCACAAATAACAGTGTGACTAGGAGAAGACTAGAGATATGAATAAGCAGAAAGTATATTTTTCCCCAAAAAATTATCCACAAGATATTTCAATGAATCACCAGCTTTGGCACTTTGGTGTGGACAGAAAAAGAAGAGAAAACATTTGGGGCCAAGAGAAGAGGAGAAGGTGATTGAGGCAAAGAGGAAGAAATGGATTGACTTAAGAACCCAAAGAATCTTATTTTAACTAGTCCTTCAGATGTTCCTTGATGTTAGTAATTTGGACACAGAATCTGATTTCTAATAAATGTGGAGCCTTCCCTCCTCTCTATGTTGATACGACCCTCAACCTTGGCATCTTCCCTGATCCCTAGTAGGAAACACTCTCCTTTGCAAGAGTTTCCCCTCCCCTCTCCAGGTTCTATTCCTCAATGGACCTCAACAACATAGACTCATATCTTCCTTCAATAAAATATATTCAGCTGAGTGAATCAGGGAGACTTCATTCATTCTCCCTTCCCCCACACCCTTCCCAACAATCTCTATCCTGGGGATTCCCCTTCCCTTCATTAATGTTTCACTAATTAGCCCCAAAAGGCCCTAACAAGTCCCTCCTTTCCCCATTTCAGAGATGGGAACATTGAGGCCTCTGAGAGGGCAAACGGCTCTATTCTATTGAAAGCCACCCAGTGAGTAGACAGTAGTAGGAGGGGGAAGCAGAGGACTAGGGGTCCAGCACTACAAGCTGAGTTTTAAGCTCTCTTTTTATTCTCCACAATGCCCCCCCACTCACTCCTTGCCAAGTTGGGAGGAGAGAAGGAGTAGAGCTGCCAGGACCTCTTCCCTGGGGAACCCGGGCATCCAGAGTAAAGGCAAGCTCTGGCAAGGGGGCTTCCCCATCCCTCCCTCATCTGAAAGCCAGAAAGCCCAAGAGAGAGGGGGGAAAATTCCGGGGGGAGACCACACAGGTGGAGTAAATAATGTTAATACAGAAGCATTATCACCAGGGCATTTCCTCATGGATAAATGTCTCAAATACCAAAGGATGCCTTCAAATTACAGTTAATTACAGAGTTGATTTGCATAAATTATAAGGTGAGCATACAAATTCTTTCAATGTGTTCCATATGTTTAGGTAGCAGGTCCGGTCCCAGAGTTGAGGGGAATGGTACTTAGTGGGGCAGTACTCTGTGTTCCTTTTAAAGAAGGGAGGAGATGGAAAATATTCCCCAGTCTTGATCTGTCCACATATAGCCTTCCTCCCCATAACTTTACTTCACCTCTCCACTAGCAAAGAAGACTCTTCCTCAGACTTGGAAAAGGGAAAGAATAGACTTTTTTGCCCCATTTCTACTGGGTACCAATTTGGCACCATCCCTTAATGGGGTACAGACCCTTCTTCCCCCTCCTTCTATCTTGGGTTCCTTCACCATTAAAAAAAGGAACAAGGTAAAGAAGGAGCTTGAGGCTGGGAGGTGGCAAGTTAGGGTCAGTCGAACAGTCAACAAGCATTTCCTAAATAAATGCTTACTATGTGCCAGTAGCTGGGGAGTGTCTGGGAAGCCAGGATCTCTGGCTCCCTCTCACCCCTTCTCAAAACTCAAAGTAATAAGGGAGAATAGGTGAGATCAGAGAGTTGGTGGGGTGATGGGTCAATCCCACCTCGCCTTATCCCCTTGGTTCCCTTGTACCCTGGTACAGTCCCCATCTACTTCCTTCCCCAGCCCCCTCTTCAGATCTGCCCCTGCCCTCCCAAGTTTGATGTTGCCGCTGCTGCCTGCCTGCTTCTTCCAGGTGTCTCCTCAGAGGCTCAGACGCCCAGACTTTTGTCTCCATTGCTTGGACTGCTTTCCCTTTCCCTTCCTCTCCAATCCCCCTTTTCCCTCCTCCTTTCTCTCTGACTGCTAAGACTTCATTTCCTCTTCCAGCTCTCTAATTTGTTTTTCTCCCCCACTCTCAGTCCCCTACCCCCATGCTGCCTGATTTTAGAGGAATATAGCTCTCCTTCTCACCATGCACTGTCAGCCCAGGGACTCTATTTGTTGGTCCTCACTTTTACTCAGTTCTGCCCTTTCTTTCCAAACTCCCCTCTCACCTGAGCTTTATCCTGTTCTTTTTAGTTTTTTAGTTTTCTTTAACCTCTCTCTTTCCTAATAAACTGACCTCATGCCAAAACAGCTACCCTTAATCTCATCCCTATTCAACTCTCCCCTCATTTCAATTTGTTCTTGCTATAAGTAGTGACTAAGCATAAGCCTGAAGGTCACAGAGCTAGAAGATACCCTCTAGATTTCCATCTATGCCTAATGATGCACACAAATACGAGCGAGCGCGCGTGTGTGTGTGTGTGTGTGTGTGTGTGTGTGTGTGTGTGTGTGTTTGAGGACAGGGGCTGGTGTAGAGAGAAAGAGGCAGAGAAGAAACAGAGATAAGAAAGATATCTGAGAGACAAGGGGTCATGAATCCATTGGGTCATTCAACCTGGGAGGCCAGTGAGCCTGAAAACAGCTGGATGAGAGGAGGACGGCTTTAAATTCGAGATACAAACAAGTGATTCCATTCTCCCAAACCTTTCATTAACTCTGGGATCAGGAGGGACTCAAGGTCAAGGAGGGAGGGCTTGGGCCAGGGATGGTAGAAGGGGAAAGAGGCTGATGTAGGTGTATGAGCCATTGAACAGCAGCTCAGCTGGGAGATGTTCCTGATCTGGTTGGTTGGATTCCTTCAAAGCAGGGCATGGAAAGAATGGGAGGTCTGGGTGTTTGAAGAGAAAATGAATGAAATAGGAATAAGCAAATGCTCCATTGGATTTCTGAGGCTATGGCTTGGTGGCAGAAATTAGCTCTCACTGGAAAAACTGCATTATATTGCTAGCTTATTGCCTGCCCTCATTTTCATCTGTCTTCAAGCTTAAAGCCAGATTAATCTTCCTAATGCACAGCTCTGATTAGATCATCCTCTTTTCCCAAAACCTTCAGTAGTTTCCCGTCATCTATTGATTAAAGTCCAAACTCCTAACCAGGTCTTTATGGCTTCTACAATCTGGCTTCACCTAATTCACCTAATTTTTAAAAACTTATTAAGACAATACCTTTTTTAGGAAGGAAAGGGCCCCACATGTGCAAGAATGTTTGTGGCAGCCCTTTTTGTAGTGGCTAGAAACTGGAAATTGAATAGGTGCCCTTCAATTGGAGAATGGCTGAATAAATTATGGTATAGGAATGTCATGGAATATTATTGTTCTGTAAGAAATGACCAGCAAGATGATTTCAGAGAGGCTTGGAGAGACTTACATGAACTGATGCTGAGTGAAATGAGCAGAACCAGGAGATCATTATACACAGCAACAACAGTACTATATGACGATCAATTCTGATGGACATGGCTCTCTTCAACAATGAAATGTTTCAAACCACCTCCAATTGTTCACTGAAGAAAGCCATATACACCCAGAGAGAGGGATGCGAAATGTGGACCACAACATAACATTCTCATACTCCTTGATTGATGTTTGCTTACATTGTGTTTCCTTTATCTGATATATCTTTTGTGTAGATAAGATTTTTCTTGCACAACAATGATAAGTTTGGAAATATGTATACATATATTCGATTTGCCAATATTTTAACATAATTAACATGTAGTGGATATCCTGCCATCTAGGGGAGGGGTGGGGAGTTGGGGGGAAAAATTTGTAACAGAAAGCTATGTAAGGGTTATTGTTGAAGAATTACCCACACATATGTTATGAAAATTAAAAAAAATTTAAAAAAATAGAAAAAAAAGACAATACTTTTTTTCTATAGCAATACTTTATTCTAAACAAACTTTTTCTGCATAAAACAATTTTCCACCTTAATTTTAAAAAAGTAACAATCAGAAAAGAAAACAGTTTTAAAATAGTAAGGAATTGGTAACAATTCATAGCAAAAATTGGAAACAAAATAGGTACCCATAAAAGAACAAAAACAATACCTTTTTAAAGCATCTATTTAGTAACCATCAACAAGCTCCCAAATGCAAAATGAGAATTTGTAAGCCTCTATCATCTTTCTTTCCATTAGGAAAAAAAAATAAAACCCTGTATAATATATTTAACATGGTAGTATCAAAATTGTCCTCTTTTGTGTCCCTTCTTAACTTCAAGGCAGATAGGTGTCCAAGTATCTACTTGGAGAGATAGGCTTAGGAATTGCTGTTATGTTGTATCCAACTATTCATGACTCTATTTAGAGTTTTGGTTTTTTTGTTTTGTTTTGTTTTGTTAAAGCTTTTTATTTGTAAAACATATGCATAGGTAATTTTTCAACATTGATAGAGTTTTCTTGTTGGAGATATTGGACTGATCTGCCATTTCTTTCCTTAACTTTTTACAGCTGAGGAAATTGTGGCAAACAAGATTAAATGAGTTGTTCAGTTAGTGTCAGAAGATGAATTTGAACTCAGGAAGGACTCATGCCTTCTGCTCTCAGGAAAGCTTCCAGAGAAGGGATGAAAGGGAAGGAAATAAGAAGTAAATAGCTAAAATATAAGGTAGCATATAATATATGCTATGGGATGATATAGGCAAAAATATTACTGTGATCACTTCTGGGCTGGGGAAGGCTTCAGAGAGGAAGTGGCATATGAATAATTTTTTATTTTTCCAAATACACATAAAATAGTTTTCAATATTCATTTTTGTTAGAGTTTGTATTCCAATTTTTTCTTCCTCCTTCCCTCACCTTCCCCCTCTCCAAGACAGCAATCGATCTAATATAGGTTAAATATGTGTATTTGTTTAAAAGATATTTCCATGTTTGTTGTGTTTTACAAGAAAAAAATCAGACCAAAAAGGGAGGGGGAGGAATAAGAAAGAAAAAGCAAGCAAATAAACAAAGCAAAAAGGTGAAAACACTATGCTTTGATCCACATTCAGTCTCCATAGTTCTCTCTCTGGTGGTGAATGGCTTGAGGAAGTGTCATTTAAGCTGAACCTTGAAGGATGGAGTAAGGTTTTGTTTTTTTTTTTTGTTTTTTTCTTTTTTCAAGGAGTCACTGAATTTTTTTCCTTTTTATTTCTTTAATAATGCTTTTTAATTTTCAAAAGACATGGAAAGATAGTTTTCAACATTACCCTTGCAAAACCTTATATTCCAGATTTTTCTGCCTTCCTTCTCTCCACAGATAGCAAGCAATCTAATACAGGTTAACCATATATAACTCTTATAAACATATTCCCACATTTGTCATGCTGAGCAAGAAAAATCAGATCAAAAAGGAAAAAAAAACAGGAAAAAAACCAAGTACACAAACAACAAGAACAACAAAAGATAAAAACACTGTGCTTTGATCCACATTCAGTCTCCATAATAGCCTCTCTGGATGTGGATAACACTTTCTATTACAAGCCTATTGGAATTCCCTTGAATCGACTCACTGTTGAAAAGAACCAAGTCCATCACAGTTGATCATCACATAATCTTGTTGCTGTTCATACAATGTTCTCTTGGTTCTACTGGGGTAAAATTTTTAAAAGCAAAATTGGATGGGCAATAGAGAAGTGGAAATGAAAGGATTTGGGGGGTGTGTGTGTGTGTGTGTGTGTGTGTGTGTGTGTGTGTGAAAAGCAAAAGGGGGAAAATATAATTTGGATAGGTTCATGTAGCAGAGCAGTGTGAGATAAGGAAAGGAGGGTGTCCCAATGGTAAATTATAATAACAGTTGATATATATTTTATATTATTTTTAAATAAAACATCTTACATCATCTTATTTGCTAATTAATAATGGCTATCATTTATACAGTGCTTCCTATTAGACAGGCACTTTACTATTATTATCTCTTTTGGCCTTCCCAACCTGGGAGATAGGTACCATTTTTTAGGTTCCTATTTTTTAGTTGAGGAAGCTGAGGCAACCCTAGGTTAAGTGACTTGCACAGGGTCACACAGTTAGTGAGGCTGGATTTGAACTCAGATTTTCCTGACTCTAGGACCAACATTGTATATACGTTGTTACCACTTAGCTGCCCCCAATTAAATATAGCTAACTGTAACAATCCTGTGAGAACTTTAGTGGGCAAATCTTGAAGCATAAAGAAGTTATACAAGGAATCACAGGTAGAATTCAAACTCACATCTATCTAGACCAGGAAGTCTTCTAAGGAACCCATAAACATATATTTTTTAAAATTTTTTTCTTAAAGATTTGGCAATAGTATTTCATTTTAATTGCATTCCAGACTTTTAGATGTTGAATTGGATAGAGCACTGACCTAGAGTTAGGAGAAACTGTGTTCAAATCCAGCTCTACACACTTACTAGCTGTTGAGACCCTGAACAAGTCACTTAATCCTGATTGCCTCATTTTAAAAAAAATTGGTTAGGAGGTTAATAAAACTGGTCTTGGAGAGAGGTGGAGAGGAGGCTTCTTACATTCTTTTAGCTGTCTTGGAGTGAGCCAGAAGAAGAAGGGAATCATGTAGTGAGGAAAGTGGAGAAGGCAGCAATTATTGGACCCCAACACAGCTTTCCAGTCTCATTGGTCAATACTTTTCACTCCATCATCTTTTGATCTAGCCAACCTGGTCTTTCTATTCTTCACCTTTGATGCTGCACTTTCTAATTCCTTGCTTTTGCAGTGGGCATACCACACACCTAGAATGCAATCCCTTTTTACTTTGCCCTCATCGAGTCCCCCTCCTCCTTGAGCATTGTCTTCTCCATGAAGCTTTTCCTGAGCCCAACCCCTTGGGTCCTCTCCCACCTCCCATCCCCCAAGCAAGTGGCTATCCACATTTGTTTACTATATATTTATCCTGCACATACTTACATGGAATAGCTGGTGGGCTCAGGGAATGGACTGCTGGATTTGAAATCAAGAAATCCCAAATTCAAATCCAGACTTAAACATCTCCAGTGGATTAAAGCAAACAGTTAGAGAAGAAAATGGCAAACCATTCCAGATCTTTGCCAAGAAAATCCCAAAAGAGATCACAGAGAGTTGGACATGATTGAAACAGACCAAACATGAACATGAAGCTCCAGAAATAAGCACAGTGCCTGGCATAAAGGAGATGTTCAATAAATACTTCAATATTACAATACTATAATAAAAAATGACTGGTTAAATGAGAAGTGTTGGTGGAGGAGAGGAATCACCCTTTCTGCATTCCCGTCCTAGGCTCCCCTTTCATCTAGGTTCTTAAAGCATCAGGTATAGATAACCAATATTGCCCTGTATGGAGATTATCCAAGAGGAAGGAGGATATAGAGATAGATATACATATAACATACAATATGTGTGTACATGTATACATAAATATACCTACATGTATATTGTAAAGCAATATAACAGAGTAAATATATGTATATATATAAAGACAAATGCAAAATGAAGATATATGCAAATATATGAAGATATATAGAGATACAAAACAAAGAAAGCAGAATCAGAACAATATAAAACATCTGGTGAGGATTGTTGTTGTTCCTCCTTCCTTCTCAAAGAGAACAATGACATCAGGAGGTTGATGCCTTGACTTGCAAGCCAATTGGATTTAAGTGAGGCAGGCCTGTGCAAAGTCACCAACCTCACTCTTTCCTCCAGTCATCAGCATGCAAGACATAAGCCAAGATGACTGCTGATGGCACTGGATGCAGTGGGAGATCTTGGATCTTTTTAAGCTAAGATCTTTTCCCAACACTCACATCAGATGAGGAAAATAGGACCCAGAGGATTTTTAAGTGACCTGTCCAAGATTGTATAACTAGTAAACAGCAAAGTGGATATTTAAAATCCCAATTCTCTAATTCCAAATGTGGTGGTCTGTGTACTCTATCACAGTATTTAAAATAGATTTGGATAAAGCCTCTTTAGCATGCTCTCTTCCTCTAGTGCCTTCTGCATAAAGATTAGGCTCATTTCTCATCCCCCATCCTCTCACCCATTGTGTTCACACCCTCTTCATCTTAGTATCCCCAGAGTCCAGAGAGTAAAGGAAGTAGGGGTTGGCTACATCAATCATTGGCATTCTGGAATCCTATCAGCTAGATTCTATCAGAGGCCTACAGGCCAGGAAGGCAAGAGATCTCAGGTCACCCAATAGAACAGAGAGGGAATCTTATTACTCCCCTTTCCCCACACCAAGCTGGGTGCCCATTTTAGGGGCACCTGAAGAGAGGTCTGGGAGAGGAGATTGGGGACTGGGGAGAATGGAGTGAGTTAGGAAAAGGAGCAGGGCTCATTGTTGTGGTGTGTCTGGAAGCTTCCTCCCTTTATAATTTGCTTCCTGATTGAGGGGTTGACTCTGCCTGCCCAGCTCCCCCATCATTATCTGCTGCCGGGGACTCAGGTGCTGGTAAGTCTGGCAGAGCCCCCTGGGTTATTATCTGGGTCTTTGAGGGCGGCAGAGACTGTCCCTTAGATTGAACAGCAGAATGAGAAGCACCGAGGTTGGGAGGAATTTTGGGGGAGTTGTTTGAGACCTACCCAGTTTGTACCACCCACAGGTAGATGCCACCTTGATGCTAGGTGAAAGGGAAAGCTGGGTTTATAGGAGATGGAGCTGCTTGTTGAAATGGATCCCAGAGGGACTTGGAGATCATGAAAGAGTGGCCAGGAATAAATCTGCTGCAAATGTGAAAGGTCTACAGTGGCCTTGCCACTAGAACTTCAAGTTCTTGAGGAGGACAGAATTAGTGTAAAGGAAAGCAGCTAATAGCTGACCACCTAAAAGCCTTCCAAAATGCAAGATACTGTATTGGTAGAAGGGACTGAAGTTAGACCTCTAAGAGGACTTCCAGACCATGTAATACAGAGTGAAAGCTTCCACCCTTGGATCCTCCCTGTTTGTTGTTGTTGTTGTTGGAAAGTACCAGAGGGGAGGGAGTGACTGTGACCAAGCCTAAAAGTAACTTAATATAACTGGGACTCAGCTTTGATGACGTGTAGTAGTCTTGGATGTTTAGAAAGTCATAAGACTTTTTGATTGGGTCCTTTCAAGAGAATAGTTATGAAAGCCAGTGGCAACACAAGCATCCATTTCTTTGGGCCTTGGTTTCCCAATCTGTAAAATGAAGAAATTGAATTAAATGAGTCCCATATCCCTTCAAACCCTGTCTATAGTTTTATAGCTCTGATTTCTCAGATCCACAGTGGCTCCTCTGAATTCCAAAGGTGGCACTATTCCCAGGGAAGGGCACCCTGTGACCTTCTTTTTCCCCCATCCGTCCCCACCTGCCTTGCTCTGCCCCTTTGCCCCTTCCCTGCCTGGGCTTTGATTGCTTAGAGGGAAACTCGATAACATCAAGACAAACAGGAAGTGCAGAATTAGAGGCATGAGAGTTGTTGTTTTAGAGGATGCCCATCGCCAAGCAGCGGTGCCAGGCTGGCAGCCCTAGAGCATGGTGCCTGCCTGCCCTCCCTACAGCAGGCATTGCACAGACAGCTGCACCCCTTCCCTCCCTCTTTCCCCTGGCCTTCCACCATAGCAAGCATGGGGAGGTTTCGAGGAAAGCAGAGGGATATGGCAGGCGTTTTCTCTGTATCTCAAGAGAGAATTTGGAAAGTCTCCCTTCTAATCCACAGAAAGCATAGAACCTCAATGGCATCCCTCAATAAGTCCCTGGGAGTAACTTATTTAACTCCTTTATGAGAGCATTGCTAAGTAACAGGCACCTGGCATTCTGGCCCCTCAGTCTTGGTACATTGACTTCCTGATCCAGGAGCTAAGCATTAGAACTGAGTTCAAAAGGAATAAAGAGATAGGATGATCTCTGAAAGCAGGACTGTTTATATGTTCATGCATTTGGAGCTGAAAGGAAACTTAGAAGCCAGCAAATGGAGACCCAGAAAATTAGGAAAATCTGCCTAAGAAAGTCCATAGATCACACCCCCACCTTGGTTAAGCACCAGGGAATACTAGCTGCTTTGCAGGGTTAGGGGTTAATCTCCATCTCCACAATATGTCCTCTCCCAATTGCCTTTCATTCTCTCTGACTGGCAGTGCCAGGAGAGGTGGTGGAAGATCAGAGGATACAAGAAGACACTCCATCTCTCTCCTGCAGCTCCGCCTTTCCATCCACACCCAAGAGGTGAGCTCCCCAGGCAGTTGGCATCTGACAGACTGGCATAACCTCTGCCAATGGCTTGGAAGCTACTGTAATTAGAAGGAAAGGAGAGAGGGAGAAAGAAGACAAGGGCCAGAGAGAAACCTTCTCTTCCTGCCTCAGGGCAAACTACACTTCAAACGAATTCGTTTCGCTCTTGTGAAACTGAAGACAATTTCCTTTTCTGTCATAAAACAAATTATCACTCATCAGGAGCACCAGGCTGTTCTCTCTCTCTCTCTCTCTCTCTCTCTCTCTCTCTCTCTCTCTCTCTCTCTTCTTCTTCTTCTTCTTCTTCTTCTTCTTCTCTCTCTGTGTCTCCATCTCTGTTTCTCTTTCTGTCTCTATCTCTTTCTTCTCTGTCTCTCTGATTTTCTTTCCTTTTCTCTATCTCTCAAGTTCTGTCTTTGTCTTTGTCTCTACCTCTGTCTATCTCTGGTTCTGGCTCTTTCTCTGGCTCTCTGTTTCTCTCTTCATCTCTCTGTGTCTCTGTGTGTCTCTTGCTTTGTCTCTGTGTCTCTGTGTGTGTCTCTCATTGTCTTTCTCTTTTTCTGTCTCTCTGTCTCCATCTCTGTCTCTGTCTATCTGTGTGTATGTGTATCTGTCTGTCTGTCTCTCTCCCTCCCTCCCTCTCTCCTCTCCTCACCCTTCCTTCACAGGCTCACTTTTGCTCTCCTTGGCCTGATTGGGTGAAGAGGAATGAGAGTTGGAAGTGAAAAAGAATGTCAAATTACCAGGCTTACAGCATCAGAGATGATAAAATGAGAGAAAAGAAAATCAATTCAACTCAACCCAAATATTGATTGAATGTTTACTGCAAATGAGGTCCCAGGTTAAGTGCCAAGAATGCAATGACAAAATGTGAAAGCCTCTGCCCTCAAAGAACTTATGTTCTACTAGGTCCTAAATCTATCATCATGGTTTAATCAATGATCAGAAATTGTAAAATGAGAAAGATTGGAAAGGAAAAGAAGGTAGGTACTTGGAAGTCCTACTGGGGAGGAAATGAAACTCAGAACTCCTGTTCTCTTCCCGCTATATATGCTCTCTGGTAGATAATAAAACCTGTCTAAGGCATTCTATTCTTACTATAATGGGAAGGGCTGCCTAGGGTTTATCTCATTTTAGCCTTCTAGTTCAGATCCAGCCTCCAAAAGGAGTAGCTACTTTCTCCCTCTATCCCCTGTTTCAGAATAGGGAAGGGCAGTGGAATCACATGGGCACAAGGCAAAGGAGAAGAGAGGGCAGGGAGGCTCAGAAGTCCATATAGTAGAACACTGGAAGAGCTAGGGTTAGAATTGAGGTACCATTTTTTTTCTCTGACCTTGTTTACAATAAGATATTGAAGAATTCTCAAAGTTTTGTTTACTTGTTGAGGTTTTTGTTGGGCATGCCCTGACTTCCACTAACTGGCTTCTATGTCCCTTCAAATCAACCTAGATACTTTTTTTTTTTTTTTTTGCTGAGGCAATTGGGGTTAAGTGACTTGCCCAGGGTCACACAGCTAGTAAGTGTCTAAGACCAGATTTGAACTCAGGTCCTCCTGACTTCAGGGCTGGTGCTCTATCAACTCCACCACCTAGCTGCCCCACAACTTAGATATTTTTAAACACAATTGCTAAATTGGTTAAGAGTAAAGAGAATATGCAGAGACCTGTATCTATCCTAAGTCATACACCTCTCCAGTTCTTTCCATGATGTGCCTATCTCCCCATATTTCCCTCCTCCTCTTCCCCCCCTCCCCCTCAGTTGTCTCTCTCTCTGTTTCTCTATCTCTGTTACACACACACACACACACACACTGGTTTCTTTCCTTTTCCAAGAAGCCTCCCAGATTAATCAGAACCATAATAATGAGTTGTTCTTAGCTCATCTCACTCTACCTAAACTCCCACAATTCTCTGCTCCCTCTCCATCCAGCTTAACACCTTGAACTTTGGCTTAGTATACACAATAAAAACATTTAAAAATTATTTTTTAAACTCTTAAATTTTTTAAAAAATAATAAGCATTTACTTTCTCTGTCCCCTCCTCTTGCCCCATTAAGAAAAGTCTGCACAGTCAAGAAAAAATAAATTTTCACTTTGTCCATATGGAAAAATGTATGTTTCATTGTGCACCCTGAGTCCATCACCTCTCTGTCAGGAGATGTTTGGCATGCTTCATTATAAGTCATCTGAAATTGTGGTTGGTCAACACATTCACCAACCTTGCTAAATCTTTAAAATTTGTTTATTTTTACTATGTTATATTCTATTACTATAGAATTACATAATATTTCATACTCTTATTTGTTTAACCAATCCCCAATTGATGGGCATTCATTTAGTTTCCATTTATTAGGTAGCACACACAAAAACAGCTGCTATAAAAAATTTGTACATATATGTCCTTTTTCTCTTTCTTTGATCTCTATAAGGTAAAGAACTAGGAGTGTTGCTGAGTGGGAGGTATACACAGGTTAGTAAATTTGGAGGCATAGTTCCAAAATGCTTTTCACAAGTGCAGGAGTAGTTCATACTTCTATCAATAGAACATTATAGTGCCCATTTTTCTGCCTTTTCTACCATTTGTTATTTTCCTTTTTTGTCAACTTTGCCAATCTGATAGGTATGAAGTAAAAAAAAAAAAAAAACAGAGTTGCTTTAATTTGCATTTCTTTCATTATTAGCAATTTGAAGAATCTTTTTCATTTGGTTGGTGATAGCTTGGATTTCTCTGAAAGCTAACTGTTCATATTCATCTACCAAATGGCTGGAAATTTAGGGAATAGCTGGATCTTAGTCTTATAAACTTCAGTCAGTCTTTTACTTTCTCTCCTATTTCCCTTCTCTACTACACTTCTCTCCTCTGCACACTGGAGGAGATGAAAAGGAAAAAAGTTGCTGTCCCTTGCACTAACAGATTTTGTTCTATTGAGGAAATGTGCCATCTTCAAGGAGCTTCCAGTCTGATGGGAAAGATTTAACATGAATCAAGAACAAAAGCAGAGACAAACATGGGAAGTATTCTCTGTAGCTAAACAGAGCTATAGATATTAGTCTAGGGAAAGGAAGGGATGAGAAGGGAAGGGAGGGGAAGGGAAGAGAAAGGAAGGCAGGAGATAAGCGGGTGGGAAAGGATGGCAAGGGAAGGGAAGGGAGGGAAAGGGAGAGGAAAGGAAGGGAATAGGGAAGGGAAGGGGAAGGGAAAAGAAAGGAAGGGAAGGGAGCTGAATAAATTGAGTCAGAATGAGCTTCCTGAAGGAGGGCAGTTGTAGAGTAAGATTGGGAAACAAGGGAGGGACAAAACTGGGTGGAGAGAATGAAAAGCTTGAAAGTATCAGTGTCTTAAACCTCAAACTGGAGAATAGGGGGATTCCTGAGACCATTTAATCCATCCCCTCTTTTTTCCATTTTCAAACTCTTGGGATATTTCCCCTTTATAATCTATAAAACTACAGATGAGGAAATTGAAGCACAGAGAAAAGGATTGGGATTGAGGGCATGTGGTGAGAAAGGACAAATAAGTGCCTTAGAAAAATGAAAGGAGGAAGCAAAGTGGGGGCCCAAAAGATATAGCATTAAAATATAGATCCATTGCTTAACACAGTGCTGGAAATGGTAAATGCTTAATAAATGTTGATTGGCTAACTGACTGGAGTAAGGAATTTAAAAGTGGAAATGTCCAAAAGAAGGGCACTGTCTTTTGCAAGATGAAGAGAAAAATGCTCTGCCAGAGTTTTGAGAAACCAGATTAGAGAAATGAGAGTAATTACACTGCAGAAGCCTTGAAGGCTGGGTTGACAAGCTGATCATTGGATTCTTGATACAAAAGTAAAAAGTAAAAAGGTGGGACTGGGAGACTCAGTCCCTTAAGCCCTTAAGAGAAGGAGAGGAAAAGAGAGAAGAAAAGGGAGAGGAGGAGAGAAAAGAAGAAGAGAGAGAAAAAGAGGATGAGGGGAAAGGGGAAAGGGAGCTTGAATAGCTGGACTGAATCCAATTCATAGCTATGACTGAGAGAGAAGCCACAGGAGGGAGAAATGCAAAGAGTTATCCTCAATTATATGGAAACAAGCCTTTTAGTCTAGGCTAAAAGGGAAAATTTATTGGGAACCAGCCACTTGACTAGCACCATCATATGTAATAACAATGGCTAGGAGTTCAACATTGGATGACCCTAAAAAGTCTTCTTGTCCATTCCTCTGCCTTAAGACACATCTGCTCCTCCCACTGTGAGTCTACTTGCCATCTCCTTTTTTAACTTCAAACCTCAAAAGGAAGTCCCTACTTGTGTCTAGCTTTAATTTCTCCTGCTTTTATTAGAGAAGGGAAACTAGGAAAAGACTGAAAACAGCCCTCAGAAAGCTCACAGAAAGGGAGGAGATGTTGAAAAATTGTCTGGGTTCATGTCCAGGCAAAGCCTTTGCCTCATTGGACATGCCACGATGAGAATCCAGATGATGGTCGAGGGAACAGGCTTCTTGAAACAAAGGATGAAAGTGAGGGAGTGTAGCCAGGATACACACACCCCAACTCTGATGTCTGGAGGCCCAGTGACTTCAGCTGGGCTGTCTCAGCTTCCCTCCTTGTCTTGCCCCACAAACAGATTCAGAAACCAGCTTACAAAAGATGAAAAGCTAGACTCAGAATTACAGGTCAAAAATAGACAAGACCTTAGCAAGCACATAGTCTAACTTCTCTCTCTCCTTATTGAACAGATGAGAAAACGAGCTGAGTAAAGGAAATCACTTGTCCAAGGTCACACATGTGCTAAACCACCATCACCATCCACCACCCTTCAAGAATTTTCCTACTGTCAGAGACCCAAAGTCACATAATAGTAGCCATCAGGGTAATAAGGGAGGAAAAAGAGGGAAGAGTCGGGAGAAAGCTGGGGAAGCCCAGAAGAAGAAAGAAGGATAAGATGTCCTAAGCAAACTTTTCTCAGGGTTACTATGTGTCAATGATAATCAGTGACACTATCTTGCATCCTCAGGCAGAGGGAGGGATCACTGGGTAGCAAAGGACTCGCAAAACTTCAGAAGGTCAGAGCTGGTAGGAATCTTAGAAATCTCTTGGTTCATCCTGCTCATTTTGCTGAAAAGGAACTGGGAAGAGCAGGCAAGGGTCAAGTGACTCAAATCTCAAGAGTGGTCAGGATTCTTGTGAGTTTAAAATTGAAGGATTGGGTCTATCTGTACATGTGACAAGAAAATAAACAAGGTCCTGATGAAAAGTAATAGACTTAGGGGGCAACTAGAGGTGCAGTGGATAGAGCACCAGCTCTGAAGTCAGGGAGAACACTTAACATTTCCTAGCTGTGTGACCCTGGGCAAGTCATTTAACCCCAATTGCCCTAGCAAAAAAGAAAAGAAAGAAAGAAAGTAATAGACTCAGGAGAAAAAAGAAGCTAGATATTCCATGCCAATGTGTGGGAATTTGTTTTGCTTCACTATAAATGTTTATTACAATATGCTTTTCTTTTTTCTTTTTTTTTTCAATGGGGGTAAAGGGGAAGGGAGAAAAAATAGATGCTTAATCATTGGAAAAATACATGAAATGTGCAAAAATATATGGAACAACCCTTTTTGTAGTGGCAAGGAACTGGAAATTGAGTGGATGCTCATCAGTTGAGGAATGACTGAATAAGTTATGGCATATGAATGTATTGGAATATTATTGTTCTATAAGAAATCAGCAGCAGGCTGATTTCAGAGAGGTCTGGAAAGACTTACATGAATTGATGTTAAGTAAGGAGAGTAGAACCAAGAGAATATTGTTATATGATGATCAACTCTGATGGATTTGGCTCTTTTCAATAATGAGGTGATTCAGAGCAATTCCAATAGACTTGTGATGGAGAGAGCCAGAGGACTGTGGGATCTAAATATGGCTCATAACATGGTATTTTCACTTTTTTTTGTTGTTGTTGCTGTTTGCTTGCTGTTTTTACTTTCTCATTTTTTTTTCCTTTTTGAGCTGATTTGTCTTGTGCAGCATAATAAATGTGGAAATATGTTTGGAAGAATTGCACATATTTAGCCTATATTGGATAACTTGCTGTCTAGGGAATGGGGGAAGAATGAAGGGAGGGAGAAAAATTTGAAACACAAGGTTTTGCAAAGGTGAATGTTGAAAACTATCTTTGAATATATTTTGAAAAATAAAAAAGCTCATATATATATATATATATATATATCTTTATAAAGATATATATATATATATATATATATATTGCTTTTTGCTGAGGCAATTGGGGTTAAGTGACTTGCCCAGGGTCACACAGCTAGGAAGTGTTTAAGTGTCTGAGACCAGATTTGAACTCAGGTCCTCCTGACTAAAGGGCTGGTGCTCTATCCACTGCGCCACCTAGCTGCCCCCAAAAGCTCTTATTTTTAAAAAGAAAAGAAAAAATACATCGAAAATATTAAATACGAAGGGAAAGAGACAAGAGCTGAAACATTGGAGTTTTTTCCTTTCCTTTGGCCTCCTTTGATTCACCTTAGCTCTTCCTTTTGAATCTTCCAGATTCTAGATAGGGTGGGGCCAGTGGGGCCCAGTTGAAATTTCCATTCTCCTCCTGGGAAGAGGTGGTCAAGGGTTTGACTATGAGCAAAGTGGCCAGGCTAGAGAGCTGTTTGGGAGGGGGCCAAAGCAGGTTGGACAGGTTTCTCTGGAAGGCTCTGGTCCCTAGGAGTCCATGGTTCCTTGAAGGGGCAGAGAGGAGGAGGGGAAGGAAGGGTCAGGGCCCACAAAACCAGCTTTGAAGTGTTCTGTGGGGAGAGTTTAGGGGATGGGAGGCAGGTTGATTACCTTCACCTTAGGATATCCAAGAATTTAGAGTCAGAAGGGACTTAGTAACCCATTTCTTTCTTTCATTCAACAAGCATTTACTTAGCAAATATCCAAGATATGACAACTCTGTACTTCATGTTGGAGAAATGAAGACAAAAAGAAACAATCCTTGACCACAAAGAGCACGTATTCTACTGAGTGGAAACAAAATATACACAGATAAGTAATTGTATTATGGATACAAGGTATATACAAGGTAACATGAGGCCTTAATCCCTGGGAATATCAAGGTAGGTTTCACAAGGGAGGAACACTGACTTGCCCAGAGTCCCACAGCTAGGAAGTGTTAAATGTCTGAGACCATATTTGAACTCAGATCCTCCTGACTTCAGGGCTGGTGCTCTATCCACTGCGGCACACAAATGAATCTTAAAGGATTTTAAAAGGAAGAGGTTCAAGGTTCATAGTTTTGGAGCTAAAAAAGACTTTGAAAGCCATATAGTATAACCTCTTTGTTTTACAGGTAAGTAAATTGAGGCTTATCGAGGTTACTTACTTAGTAATACTTACTAAGGTCACAGTGAAAATTCAAAACCAGGTTCTTTGACTTCAAATCCAGTGCTCTTTTCAATATGTCCCACACTGCCTCCAGACTTGGGGACATAGTTGATTCATGAAAATTGCAATGTCATTGAGAAAATTAAGGTAATGGATTTAACCTTAGCCTTAGACAGCTAGGTAATACAGTGGATAGAACCTCCTAGAGTCAGGAGAGCCTGAATTCAAATCACACCTCAGACACCTGAAACTAGCTTCAGATCCTGGGCAAGTCACTTAACCCTAATTACCTTGCACAAAAATCTCAGTCTTCTGATTCGAAATTCTTTGCCTTTCTTGCTATATCTTGTGGCATCTCAGTTTTACCATGGGCACTCAGGTCAAGGATTTTGATCTTCCACAATCTGGAAGCACTCATACAACTCCTCTCATTGATTCCCAGCAAGCTAATAGCCTTGGTCATAGGTTTGGACATGCTACAATCTGAATAGTCAAGTTCTTCTTGGTGTCTGACTTAACTCCTTCTTGCTGTAGTTTCAGCTAAAGACTCTCATCCTGAAGCATGATGTAATAATAATAATAATTATGAAAGAACTTTGAAATAGAAATAGGGGGACCGGGAAACCTGGGGATGTTACATTACAAATTCACTGTGATTTTCCAGAGACACAGCCTTCTATACTCACACAGTCCTAGAACCACACAAACTCTCATACACATACTGCTTTTCCCCTTTGTTATTTCCATTTATTTGGGTGTTTTTTATTTGAATTTAACAAATACCAAATAAAATAGGAATTTCCACATACTGGAATGGGGAAAAAAAAGGATAGATGGTATAAGAAACTGAGAATTTCTATCAAATATAGCTTGATTTTAAAAAATGTTATAATACATAATTTACTATACATATCTTATATGTGTATTTATATGTATTGTTCTAATAGTACAGTTTGAAGTTTTAATAGCTCAGAATCTTTTATATCCATTATACTGAATACTAATATTTTTAATATTGTGGATATATAAATACATCATAAATCAATTATGTTGCTTTCAAAGCTGTTTTGCTTATCTATTCTCCTTTCTGGACTTCTTTCTTTTCTATGCCTTTTTTTTTAATGCTTTAATAAACCTCTTTTCTTCCCTCCCCCCATTTTTTTGGGGGTAAGAGGTAGCTACTCTATCCCTAATTCTTCCTTTCCCTCACATTGATATTCCAAGTTGGAAAAAAAAAAAAACTGAGCCCTTTGCTGTACACATAGAGGGGATGCATGCACACACACATAACACATGCATGCACAGAGACCAAGGCACATAAATAGTTACTATCAAAACCTTAAAGTGCACATGATCATTTTCCTTCCATTTCTAAAGTACTATGACTCTATTCTCTCACAAACATCTTTTCATTTTTTTAGATTCATTTCAACAAACCTTTAGGAGCAATCTACTGTGTGATTCACATTAAATGATCACAGCATACTTACAGAGTTTCTCTCAAATGTTCACACACACTGCTCATTCTCATGCCTTGAATACAGAGCCTTGAACACTCACAGAAGTCTTGTGCATTCACACATTCTCGTGGACTTTCTGTATTCACACAGTTGTGAGATAAAATAAGTTAAGTGTTATGAAGAATTGGAAGCATTACAGTACCATCAGTTTTTATTACTACAGACACAGACTTTCAAATACTCTTCCCTGAGATCCTCTCCTATTTGCCCTATGCTCAACCTTACACAGGGAATCTAAGTGTCATAGTGATAAAGCACTGAACCTGGAGTTGGAAATACTCATATTTCTGAGTTCAAATCTGATCTTTTACTAGCTGTGTGATCCTGGGCAAGTCACTTGATCCTGTTTGCTTCAGTGTCCTCATCTGTAAAATGAGAAGGAAATGGCAAACCATTCCAGTATTTCTGCCAAGAAAACTCTAAAGGGGGGCCAGGAAGAGTTAAAAATAACTGAACATCAAGAATAATAGCCTTACATGAAGCCCTCAGTTAATAGTAATAGCTGTCATTCATAGAGCACTTTATTTGTCTTCAGTGACTTTGAATATATTTTCTCATTTGAGCATGATAATCCCATTTTGCAGAGGGGGGAAACAGGGTCAAAGAGTATAAGTGACTTGCCCTTAGTACAAATGTCAGAGGTAGAATTCAAATACACATCTATTTGACTACTGCTCCATTGGGGTTCCTGCTTTATCATACTGGCTCTCGGAGTTATTACTTTCCATCTCTGTATACTTCCCCACACCCTTCTATTACACATCCAACTGCCAAATTACAATTCCTAAAATACAGGTGCAACCACATCAGTCACATCCTTCCTCAATGAACTGCGGTGGCTCTCTATTGCCTCTAGGATAAACCAAAATCTCTTCTGTTTGGCATTTAAAGTCCTTCAAGATCTGATCCCAACCTATCTTTCAAGATTGTTTTCATCATACTTCATTTCACAAACTTCGTTTTCCAGACAAACTGCTTCACATCTGTGACTGTTTATCTCTTGCCTCAATGCCTTTGGCTGTCCTCTACTAGCCCTCCTTACCCCTAGAATGTCTCCCTCATATCTACCTCCTAGAATCCTTTGCTCCCTTCAAGACTCAGAAGAAAAACAACTTCTTCCTAAGACTTTTCCTTATTCCCCCAATTTGATAATGTCTTCCTTACAGCTCCTGAAATAATTTTGTATGTATTTAGCTGTATTTTATACTTGTTTCTTTGTATACATATTGTGCCCCACACCCAACAGAATGTAAACCTTTTGGGGCAGTGATCATTTTCATTTTTGTCTCCAAAAGTTAGTATACAACATAGCAACTTCTTGCTGATCAGTTGTTTTCATTGTGTCTAAGTCTTTATGACTCCATTTGGTATTTTCTTGGCAGAGATACTGGAATCTTCTCCAGCTTCCTTCCTTCTCCAGCTCATTTTAGAGATGAAGAAACTGAGGCAAACCAGATTAATTGACTTGCTCTAGGTCACAACTAGGTAAGTATCTGAGGTAAGATTTGAACTCAGGCCTGTCTAACACCAAGCTTGACACTCTATCTACTGTGCCACCTAGCTGCTCATATGACAAATAGTAGACATTTAATAAAATTCAATTCTATTTAATAAAAATTTATATTAAATAGATTTGAACTCATTCACACTCCTGGGAACCCTTGCATTCATAAAGATCTATGGGCTCATAACGCCCTCACAGAGAGCCACATTCAACAGGATGCTGGTGCCCTCGTATACTTTTCTATACTCTTGGGCCCCATGTTCTGCTCACTCATCCCCTTTTACACTCCCACAGCCTCTGACACCCACATACCTAGATCCTCAGAGTCCCAGCTGTTCTTCACAGAGTCCCAGTTTCTCTGCCTCCCCTCCCCCCACGAGTCACATCTCGGCTCTGGCAGCTGTCAGGGGAAATCATAGTGGGCAGTAGTAAGACTGGTCTCAGGGGCTCCAGGACTGGGCTTGAGGTAAGGGTGGGGTGTGTTCTGGGGCTGGGGGCTTGGGAGCAAGGACTAGAGGAGGCAAGGAGGGGGCTGGCTCCAGTGCCCTCTCCTGCTATCCGCAGGTGTAATTAGCCCTGGCAGATGAAAGGGCGTCTTTGAAAGTCGGTGAGATCCTTGTCTGTCAGCAGGTCTCTCTGGGTGGCATCGGAGCTTATCCTGAAACCACACACGGCTTCCAGAGACGGGCTGTCTGGGTGCTGCCCAGGCAGAGGGAGGGGCAGACCCCAGGGGGCATCAGGCCTTAGTGCCCCCCCCCAGCCCCAGGCTTCCCATCTCTCTGGGGTAGCAGGATCTCCAAGTCAGGGATAATATTATGATACTGGCACTGCCCACCCTGTCACTGCCAACCCCAGCATGTTGGTGCCTGTTCCCCAGGGGACTAAGGGGACAAGACAACTCCTTCCTCTTCTCCCTCCCCACCTTCACAGGAGGCCAAGGACAATGGCCCTAGGCTGTCCTTTCATCCAGTGATCTCAAAGCTCTATCTAATTTACCCCACCCTGGCCAAGACTTCCTCAAGAGGCCAGTTGAGGGGTGCGGCCTGGGATCCAGGAGTTCCCAGATCCCAGTTTGGATTGTGAGTTACAGGAAGCTAGGATGTTCTCTCCTCTCCCCCCAGCTCTTATGAGAGGATGCCATGAGATTAGAGTTGAAAGTGTGGGAAATAGGTTCATTTAGGGGGTAGGAAAGAGAGAGGGAGGAGGGAAAAAGGACTAAGCCAGATTAAAAGGGATAATCAATTGTTTAAAGATTTATTAAACATCTGCTATATGCCAGGCATTGTACATTGAGAGAGTCCCTGTCTTCAAATACCTAATATTCTGATCAAAAGAATATGTGTTCTGTGGTAGATGATTCTTCCAGGTTTTCTTGGCAAAGAAATTAGAGTGATTTGTCATTTTCTTCTCCAGTTCATTTTGCAGATGAGTAAACTTGAGGCAAACAAGGTAAAGTGACTTGTCCAGGGTCACACAATTAGTAAGAATCTGAGGCTGAATTTGAACTCATGAAGATGAGTCTTCTTATCTCTAAGCCTAACACTTTATCCACTGGGTCACATGAATAGCCCCATTGGAACATAGGACCCTAGAGTTAGACCTACAAGGATCTTTTGAGGAAATTTAGCACAATCTCCTCATTTTACACAGGATAAAACTGAGGCATGAAGAGGTCAGGTGACTTACCCACACATACAGAGGGTATCCTAAAAGTTTTAACCTGTTAAAGTTTTAAAATACATACACACACTTATATATACACATACATACAGAGTATCCTAGAACACTTAGTTCAGTTTTAAATTCTTATTAAAATGCATTAAAGTTTTGAAACTATTAAAACATACATATACTCTATATAGTATCTTATATACTTATAAACATATGTAAGATACTATATAGTATCTTAAAATCTTAGAGCTTAAAATATACAAATATGTGTATATGGTAGCCTAAAAGTTTTAGTGCAGTTTTAATTACCTAATTATATCTGTGTATGTACACATACATACACATGTTGCAGCAAACACACATATATCCACAAACATAAACAAAATGTCCCAAAAGTTTCAGTGTGATTTTAGGGCTTAATAGCTTAAATCTGCGTTATGACTTTGGGGACACCTTCTATGTACATGTTTAACAAGGAAGTAATACATTGACCTATTTGTGTCTCCTTCTGTATCCTCTTCGTGTACTTTTTAATATGCTTTGTCACTGTCCTGTTGCTCATGTTTATCACAACCTACCAAACTACCTTTCCCTTCTACCACACAGGAGAAAGCTTACTTTTCACAGGGTACTTATAGTCTTATCAATCAATATATATTGATTGAGCACCTACTATTTGCCACACATTATGCTAAAAGCCAGGGATATTAAAAGAAGAGAGACAGTCCCTGTCCTGAAAGAGCTTGCAATTTAACAAAACTTGAACACATTAGCCATATCTGAAAATGTGTATCTGGCTCTGAAATATCTAACCATCATCTGCCAAGTAGTGGAAGCCACATTCCATCATTTTGAAGTCTTGAGATTCTGAGTTCTTTCAAAGTTTCTTTTCTAGAACATTATTTTGTATGGTCCTCAAATCGTGCTAATTCTTCTCACTTTACTAGCAGGTCTCTCTGTTTCTCTAAATCTTTCATATTCTTCTTCTTTTTTTTTTTCCCTGAGGCAACTAGGATTAAGTGACTTGCCCAGGGTCTTTAAGTGTCTGAGACCAGATTTGAACTCAGGTCCTTCTGACTTCAGGGCTGGTGCTCTATCCACTTCACCACCTAGCTACCCCTCCTCATTTCTTATGACTAAATAAAATTCCATTCTATTCTAATATCACAAGTTGCTCAGGTAAATTTTTTTTTTTTACCACAAAAAAGTACTGCTATATTCTTGTATAGATGGGTCCTTTTCTCTGTCTTTGACTTCTTTTGGGGTGTATGATCAATAGTATCACTGAGTTAAAGGGTCTGTACAATTTAGTGACTTTTTAGGTTCAATATTTCCAAATTGTTTTCTACAATAGTTGAATCAATATGCAGCTCCACCAGCAGTGTGTAAATTTACTTGTTTTCCCTCAATCCCATCAACAATCTCTATTTTCCTCTTATCATTTTTGCTAATCTAACGGGATTGAGACAGGACCTCGAAGCTGTTTGTTGATATCTTGCCTTTGTTCATTTGGAATATCTCTTGTTCTTGTAATCTATAATTTGGATATCAGACCTTTATCATAGATATTTGTTAGAAAATTTTTTTTTGAAATTCATTGTTTTTGTTAGAAAAAAATTTTTTTAATTCATTGTTTTGAAACTTCCTCATTCTAACTGCATTTATTTAACTTCTATGGAAGCTTTTTGATTTTATGTAATTTGTTTATTTTGTCTTTTATGATCATCTCTGTCCTTTGCTTAGGTAAGAATTCTCCCCCTGTCTATAGCAGTGAAAGGTATTTCCTTTTTATGTCCTCTAATTTTTTTATATGACCTTTTATATTTAGGTCATGTAACCATTTGGAGTTTATTGCGGTGTAAGCATGACCCAGTTTTCTATGGCAATCTCACTCATTTGTACTACCTCTTCATCTGGGTCACCGGAGTATTTAACTTCAGTTTGAGGGCTTAAAGATCCTAGATAAGGTACTTCAAAATCCTTTCTGATAAGTACTTGAACAGATCTTGGGATTTAGAACTGCAAGAGTCTTTAGAAATCATATAGTCCAACTTCCTCATTTTGCAGATGAGGAATCTGAGTATGTGTACAGTGTGTATTGAGAGAGAATGAGGAAAAAGTGGGGGCATATAGTATCAAGACAGAACATTCTTTCAGGGATGCTCCCACCTACTTCTCACCCTCTCCTCTCCTCTCCTCCCTTCCCTCCTCCTCACTCTCCCAGATTTGCCAAGTGGAGTGATTCTCCATTTAGGAGTTTCAAAGAAAACTATAGAGCCAATAAGCCCTTTGATGCCAAGTCATCCAATGGGATTGCCAGGAGCCAGTTCTGGCCCTGCCCCGCCCCCACCCCGCCCACCCTATCTGCTAAAGTGATCCTTTTCCCTTCAGGCCTCCCTCCCTCTTCTTTCCCAATGGTCAGCTCTCTTTCATCTCCCTTCTTTTTGCTTTGGGGCATAAAAGGGGCGGTGTTAATGAAGGAGCAGTCTGACCCCACCCTACCAAATGATACCCCAGTCTTCTCCACCTGTCTACCCTTCTTCCCAATGATGACTTCCTTTTGATAGAGCCAAGGGAGGAAAGATTCTTGAATTAAAGGGAAGATATTACAGCTAGAACTCAGGTGGAACTTCCTGAAAGCCAAGTCACAGTGATCCTTACCAAATTTGGGACAGGGGTGGTCCTTGAAGGGTAACTGAGAAAAGGGTAACTGGATCTCTGGGGCTATTTAGGTGCACATATCATAGTTATATCTTAAATCACAGCATCTGAATTGAAAACTTTGTGGGCAATCCTGCCTAAAGAGAATGGAATGATATCAATTCTAGTATTCAGAATGGAAAGAAATTCTCACTCACCTCCCTCTCCAGGAAAAGCAAGAAGTATATATGGGAATATGGAACTATTCCTTCATTCATACTGCTTTTCCAGCTGGGAAGAGGACTAGGGCTTCATGGTTACTAGTTTCTGTCTCTGCATTCAGAGTCCTACCAGAGTCTCCACAGAGCTATGAGAAAACATTAATCTTGTGCAGTAGTTTTCAGTTTTTACTATTGTTAGAAAACTTCACTTTAAATAAAATAGTGTCAGATCTCTTGTAATAAAATTTTTTGAAGTCATTATTTTAATGTATTTTTTAAAAAACCATAAAGTTCATTAAAAAAAAAAAACAATTAACACATAACATTGTTGTGGGGTTTCAGGTTTTCTTGAAGCCCAGATTGAGAAATATTGATGTAGTATTTTCTCCCACTTGGAACCCAAGCCCCCACTGTTAACTCTCAGTCTCTCAGCCAATTTTCAATCTGGAGCAGGATTGCCCACAAAGTTTTCAACATCCCTCCCTGTACCTGTTTTGGGCCTTAGGATGACAGAGCTAGAAAAAACTTGAGAAGATATATAGTCCAACTCCCTTCATTTTAAGATGAGGGGACTGAAGATCAGAAAAGTTAGTTGACTTGCCCAGGATCATACAGGAAATAAGTGACAGAAAGTACCAATATCACCAGAAAACAAGTTAATTGCTTTTCTGAGCCACCCCCTCCCCAATCAAGGGAAATTCAAAACTCACCCTGAATTCTCATAGATCTTCCTCATCCTTGGTTAGCAAGTCCTTCTGGTTAGCTAACCTGAATTCCCCCCTCTCCTCCCTACTTTCATGTCAATCTCCTTTTGTTCTATGATCAGAATAGAGAGTGAGCTCTTCATTACCAGCACTCATAAATCAATCTATCAATCAGCAACTATTCACTATTCAAGGATAGGTATTGTTATGTCATCTTTTCAGAGTTTGGAAATTTTCTTTAGTCCCAACCTCCTTCTTAATCCCCAACATTCAGTTTCTTCCCCTCATTTATCACGTCACCGTTTCAGTTTCTTCCAAAAAATTTGATCTAAGTGCCTTCCTTCTATAGATTATCTCCAATTGATGCTGTCTACACTTGTTTACACTTAGTTTTCACATTGTCTCCATTAGACTTCCTAGAGAGTAGGTATTGTCTGCCTTTCTTTGTGTACCCATTGGCTCCTAGCAGACACTTAATATTAAATGCTTTAACTTGACTTTAGTCAAAACCTAGCAAGGGATGAAGAGTTTTCTGACTTTTATTATTTTGGTCTCTGTCTCAAGCTCTATGATTTAGCTTGCTTCTGTATGTTTCTCTTTTGGTTTTTATGTGTCCCTTCTATGTCTTTCTCTTTGTGACACAATGAAAAGAATGTTTTGAAACATTCTTTTGTTTGAACCCTATCTCTGCTAGTTACATGATCTTGGACAAGTAACTTAATTGAGCTATAGTTTCCCTCTCACTTGCCTCTCTCCCTCCCTCCCCCATCTTTTAGCAGAGATAACTACTCTGCTACTCCTGGTTTTAGTGAAGACAGAGTCTTATACATGTGAACCATTGTTCTTTTTCTTCTTGTCTTCCTCCTCATTCTCCTCCTCCCTTTTCTCCTTCTTCGTCCTCTTTTCCTCTTCTTTTTCCTCTATTTCCCCTTATATTATATAAGAGTATGTTTTATACACGGGGGAGAAGGGAGGAAATATTGAGAAAGAAGAGAAATAAGGGCTAGAAGTCAAAGGAAATACTCCATTCCCTAACTCCTCCCTTCTTGCCCAGACATCAGAGACACAGATGATTCAATAGCTAAATATGGAATGGAGAGGATGGACAGGTGCATTCAGCTGCTGTCAGTGAACATGCCCAGAATTAATGTGGGTTAGTCTGGTCCAAATCTGGCCCCTTAATGCAAGAGAGGGGTATGTGTGTATGTATGCACCAAATGGAAGTTAATTTTTATCTATTTCCAGGGTTCTTAACCTTTTTGGTGTCATGGTCTCTTTGGCAGTCTGATGAAGCCTCTGGATCTCTTCTCATCATAAAGTTGCTGGGTATTTTTAAAAATTTGCAACTGGAACATATGCTGAATTTCAGTTAACATTAGTGAAAACAAAGATTTAATGTTTTTTCTCAACCAAGTTTACAGACCCCAGGTTAAGAATCTCTGGTTGAGAGGGAGCCAGAAGTCCATCCCCACTCCCTCATCCCCACCCTATTCCAGGGGTCTGGGGATAGAATGAGTATTTGAGGGGGAAGGGTAGTTGGGAGAGCAAGAGTGGGGAGTTCCCTATGTCTGGGGCCACGGGGCAGGGGAGGGGGGAGTGTGAGGGGAGAGGTGGGAGCCGCAGCCAGGGGGGTGAGTAAGCGCCTGAGCGGACGCGGGAGGCTCAGCGGCGGCGGCGGAGGAGATGGGGAGGAGGGTAATTACTCAGGGAGGCTCTCGCCACAGCACGTCCCCACAAATGAGAGGCCCGGGGCCCCAGACACCACACAACAAAGGAGTAGGCAATTATTTGGCTCCAGTGGGAGGGGACAGCCCCTCACCAGCCCACTGCAGCTGAACACTGTGGGCTCCCTGGAGGATGGGGTGGTGATGACTGGGGACCACTCTCCCCACCCACCCGGGCAGCCTTGGGGTTCTGTGCCCACTCAGCCTCGGGCATACCCTCTGGCTTTCCTTCTTAGATAGCTGAGGGGAGGGTCAGAGTACTCATCAAGCTGCAGACTTTAGAGACAGTGGGGAGGTGCCCTAGGAAAATGGCGGGAGACAGTTTGGGGACTTAAGTGATCTTTCTCCTCATTCCCTCTCCACTAACCATTGACAACCCAACGCCCATCTGAGGGTTCACTCAGTGAAGATAAGGTTGCTTTGTTAGCCTTAGAGGAACCAGTAACTATCATTTGGGTTGCTTCTCTCCAGCTGTGGCCATACAGCTGGCAACTGGGCTACTCTCAGGCAGGTGGTGAAACCACACAAAAAGGAACCAGGGAGATTCCAGGGCATTTGGCCATGCTATGGAATTCATGCAAGTGATATGCAAATGACTTGCCAATAAGTGTCCTTTTTTTCTCCTTTTTTTTTTTTTTTTTTTTTTTGAGTCAACAACTCAGATTCTTTTAGGGAAAAACGTGGCTCTTTTAGCTGGTTATGACATGGGTATTTTCTGTACCTTCATCACCAAACATCAAAGAACTTGGTCCAAAACCTGCCTCTGACGCTAGCAGGATCATCATGGGCAAATCACTGAACAACCTTGAGACTCAATTTTCTTATCTGAAAATTTATGTTAATAATTCTTATATTATATTGAATTATTTGTTGTCTAGGAGAGAAGGGAAGAAGAGAGGAAGAAAAATATGGAACACAAGGTTTTTTGAGGGTAAGTGTTAAAAACTAGTTTTGCATGTATTTTGAAAAATAAAAAGCTATTATAAAAAATAATTCTTATATTAACTCATACAGCCCTTGAGAGACTCCAATGTACTCCAATGCAATTGTCAAATATTAAATCAAAAGTGTAATTATTAACTAATAATTACTATTGTCCTGGAGAAAAAGGATCCTTTTATAAATAAACCTCCATCTCAGAGGGAAAGGGAACCCACCTCAACAAAGTCATTATTGATCCACCAATCTTCTGAAGGTACTCAGTTAATTAGTAAAACTCCTTCCTTTTCACATTAGTTATATCTTTCTTTGTTTCTGTGTCTATCTGTCTGCCTGTCTCTGCTCTCTCTTCTCCCCATTTCTCTCCTTAAAGTCAGAAAGGCCTGGATTAAAATCCTACCTCTATAAATCTTAGCTACTTTTTTGACCTTGAACAAATCATTTAATTTCTCAGAGCTTTGGGCAGTTCTCCAAGGTTCAAAGTTATAGAGCTGTTGCAATCTATCTCAGTAGGAGCTCCCACACAGAGGACTTATTGATAACTCCCTCAGGACTTTCTATTGAAGTGTGGTTAACCAGTGTCCACAACTTGGTCATTCATTTAAAGTAATGCTTATTAAGTCCATATTTTGTACTTACAGTAAAAATCTTTTTTTGGATGTCTCATCATAGCATGAAGGAGGAATAACTCTGAGTTTCCCGAAGGTTATTTCAGCAGAAAACAAGCTCTGGCAGTGTCTACAAAGTTTGAAGGGCTCAGCAAGAAACTGCTTCTGCTTATAAGGACTTCATCCCCAGAAAGTTGTCCAGCTGATGAAGTATTTTGACCATAGCAGCTCATGAAGTTTGGCCACTGAGGCAGAGAGGGGCTGCAATCTTCACTAGTGGATGGAATGCTCATTCTAATGAAATCTGTCTTGTCAAAAGTATTGAAGTTTCCTAGAAGTAAGGTCTTGGTCTGGACTGATACTCTTAGGCATTTCTTTTCTCTCCTTCCTTCAATACATTTCATACAGTCACTGTGCTAGATCATCTAATCCCAATATAATCCCAATATATTATTTCCTTTGATCCTAAGACAACTGTGTAGAAAGAAACTATCGTTATTCTTACAGATGAAGAAACTGAGGCTTAGATTAAATGACTTTCCCAGGGTCACACACAGATGAGGAAAAAATGTCTGAGGCAGGATTCCTCATCCTGACTTCAAATTCCAAATCCTGACATCAAATCTTTCCCTCTTTCTACCATGGCATCATGACTAATAAATGTTGACTGAATTCAACCAAAATGTACGTTCATTTTGCTGGTAAGGTTTGGTGTTGAACTTAGAGTCAACGTAGTCAATTACTAGCTACAAATTGTTGCTTAGTCCATTGGACATAAACGGACCCTGACACCTCTCTGAATTTATGACCCTTCCCTCAGGATTCCCAAAGGGTATTGAATGTCCTTTCCCATTTATCTCCTGTGCCTGATATTTCTTGAACCTTCCTTTCTTAAGATTCATCACCAAAAAAATCTCTGGGAAACCTTCCCTGGAGTACAACCTATCTCTGATTGCTCCTTTATTCTGGATTCCCTCAGCGTTTCATTTAATTAAAATAATAACAATAACTGGCATTTACATAACACTTTCAAGATTGCAGAATATACTTTGTACCTTAATTCCTCAGAAAAACACCCCAGGTATTATTCTCACCTTTTACAGGTAGGGAAACTGAGGCTCAGAAAAATTAAGTAAATTGCCTGTAGTCACATGTTTGACCCAGTTCTGACTGACAAAAAGTCTAGTATGTACCATCTATTGACTCATGGTGCCTCTCAACTGCATTTATTTACCTTTGTTCACTTTTTCATTTTGTCTTTTTTTAAAATAGTATTTTATTTTTCCAAATATATGCAATTTTCAACATTCACTTTTGCAAAACCTCGTGTTCCAAATTTTTCTTCCCCTCTTCCTCCCCTCTCCTCAAGATAGCAAGCAATCCAATACAGATTAAATATGTGCAATTCTTTTAAATATATTTCCATATTCATTATGCTACACAAGAAACACAAGAAAGAAAAAAAAAAGCAAATAATCACCACAAAAATCGTCTATTTGTTGAACATCTGTAATCCATATTCTCCCAACCATCTTTTTTTTCCCAACCATCATCTAGCACCTAGAGTGATGCCCAGTGCACAGTTAGTGCTTACTAAATGTTTATCAACTGACTGATTAGAGAATCTTAAAATGTCAGAAATGAGAGAGACCCTTATAAATCATTAAACACAAACTGCCCATTTTGTAGGGAGAAAACTGAAGCCCAGAGAAATTGAGTAACTGCCCAAACATACAATAATTTGGCAGTGGGGGAGGGATTAGAATCCTGATCTTCTAGCTCTAGATCAATGTTTTTTCTTTCTATCTTACAACCTGCTTCTTCTGACACTAAACTTTCCAGGACAGGAGATGTCTCATTTTTCTCTTTTAAATTTAGAATTTTATTATTTTAAAAGTGAACTTAACAAACATGAATATTTCAGTATACAAAGAATAGGGGTAAAAAGAATTAGATATGAAATAGTGAATTTCAGTTGCCATTTCAAAAATGGTAATTAACAAAACTTCTTGACTTATCTATGTCAGCTGAATGGCTTGTTTTTCTGTTTTTCTTTGACTCCTTTTTTCCCATCCATTACTCTTCTATTTTCCTAGTTTATATTTGCTCATCAGCATCTCACCTAGACCTAGCATTGTGTCCATACTCAGTATCCAGGTACCTAAAGATCTTCTTTCCCTATCCTCACTTAAACCTCCCTCTTCCTCCCCCCCCCCAACTGCCTTGGTCCCCTGCTGGGCCCCAGCCCAAACCTGGGTGGCAGGCTTTGCCATCTATCTCATGCTTAGACATGATTTCTCTTCTTCCTTCCTCAGGAAATGTTGGCCTGGCACCTGCTTCCTTCTCCTCCTCTTTCTTCCCCTCCCCCAAGTCTCTTTCCTCACTGATCCCTCCCTACAGGGCCCCAGGACAAGTATTTGCCATCTGCCTAGTCAGTGCATTCCCTTTGCCCAGCTCCCAGGCTCTCCATGCTGCCCCAGGGGGCCTGGGAAACTAGTATCTCTCTGCCTTACCACATCTCCATCACTCTCCACCCCACCCCTGGGTGCCTGGGTCCCCTGATTCTTCTCTGAGCCCCAGGGGCTGGAAGACCTGCCTAATCTTAAGGTCCTTGTTTGGGTGGAGCCCTAACTCTGACAACTCTTCATACCATCCCACCTTCATATCTTCCCCCTCTTCTCCTTGAAATGTACTCTCTCTTCATTCTCTGCTCCTTTCTCTTCGTTTGCAGCAATGATTTGCATGGCCAACCCAAGCAAATTAATGTAAATTACATGCAAATCATAAGTGAATTCCAGTCCTGGGAGGTAGCCCTTGGGAAAATCCCAGGGACCTCCGGACTAAGTTGTATAACACTGTATATATATATATATATATTTTTTTTTTGCCTGCACTTAGATTTACCTGAATTTGGGACTCTCTATACCAATGTGAGGATTTCTCATTCTGTCTAGTGGTATAGTGAACTTACAATCAGGAAAGTTCTCAGTTTGAATCTCATCCCCAACTGTTAATACCTCTGCAATTAGGGATAAGTCCTATCTATCTCTCCAAATCTCAGTTTCCCCATCCATAATATGAGGATCACAATATTTGCCCTACCCACCTCCCATGTCATGAAGAGAATACATTGTAAAGCATTGTATAAATGAGAGCTATTATTATTCCCTTCTCAAAGACAACACAAGCTGGAATATTTCTCTTTCAGCCTTTGTCCTTAATTTCTGGAGAGGACAGTTCTACTCCAGAATCAGTGAATGACTCTCCTTAAAGTAAGATTTAAGGGATACTTTGTCAGGGGTTTTTATCTTTCTATATGTCATGGACCTTTTTGACTGGCTGATAAAACCTATGAACTGTTTATATTAAAGCTTTTGATTGTATAAAAAATATATATAGGATTACAAAGGAAATCTTCTAAAGGTCAATGAAAATTAAAGTTGTATTTTGGGGTCCCAGACAAGTTCACAAATTCCCTGAAATCTATTCACAGCCTCAGATTAAGAACTCCTCCTCTAAGGCTTCACCCATCTCCAAAACCCTTTCCTACCATCTTTCCAAATGTCATCCACCATTCCCACCATCAGAGTCATTCTTTTGAGTAAGGGCACTTGTTACTTGGGATTGGCAATGCCCTATTAGTCCATTTACATTTTAAGAATGGAGACCTGAAGTAATGCAACACAATATCAACTTTTTTTGGAGGGCAGCTGGTAGGTTATAGAGAGAATGCCAAGGGCAAGGGGCATATGTATTCTTAGGATGGCAGTTCCTGGTTAGACTATGGGAAAATATTAATGTTAAGGAAGGAAGAAGGCATATGGAAGGAAAAAAGAAAGTTGTTGTTAAGGCTGATAAAGACTTCATCTGCTTTCCAATTTTGTTGGGAGCCAGCATTCTGTGTGTCTCCTCAGAGGGTGACCTTACTCCTCACAAACTGAATATACAACCACCTTAATTTCACTATTCCCCAGTTTTAGCCAACTTCTGGTATCTGGGCCACCTTTTTCTGCCACCTTAGTTGGGCATCCAGGTTGGCAGAACTGTTTAGAAGAGGTCCCAAACCACTGCCTCAGCACCCACAGATTTGGGAGAGTTTCGCAGAAGCAGTTCTAGATGGAGTGAACAAGCTGGGAAGGAAGGAGGACACTGTAGTGGAGAGACAAGGTGGGCATCTTTCCTAACTCCCCTGTTTCTCCTTCCTCCCTTTCTCCTCCTACATTCTCCTGCTCCCTCCTCTGCTTCAGCATTTGATGCTGGGGGTGGGGGAGACAGGCTCCACTCCCGGAAGCTCCAGACCAGACAGATAAACACAGATGGAAGGAGGCAGTCAGCTGCTTTATTTATGGTCCCAGCGACAGGCCCTCTCCTGTCCTACAGTCACTAATCTACTCAGACAGAAGAGGCAGCCCAGCTTCTTTCCACTTTCCTCCCCCCCCCCATATTAGTTGCCTCAGGGGCCATAGTCTGAATACAGATTAGATGTACTTCCATCCCTACCACATTGGTCAGGTATATGTCCATGATTCCAGAGTACCCAGGGACACAGGTTACTGCTGCTTCCTCCGTCCCCTGGGAAAAAAATGGGATATAATAGTAATTGTCCCATTCACTCCATTGGGATGGAAGAGAGATTGTTGCCTCTATTTCCACTTGATCAATCTAAGGCTTAGGTCTGCAAAGAATTGTCATCCCTATCCCTATCTCTTAGCATACTGATCTGGACCAGAGGAAGGAATATTCTGTCCAGAGCCAAGAGAATGGTTGGGGAAGTTCCTTTCAGCTCAAGAAACTGGACCACCATTTGGTAGCTTCATCTAGGTCAATCCTCTGCCTCTGGGCTGACCCACATCAGCAGTTGGAGACTATCATAACCTTGGACTTGAATCATCCTGAATGCCCTGAAGTTCTTCCTTGCATCTAATGAAACTCTCCCTTGTTGTAATTAGTGTTCCTAATAAAGAGGGACCAGACAGCCCAGACCCATTCCTCCTCCTCATTCTCTCCCCCCCATCTTTCCCACTCCACCCTCCGGGGCACACACACTCCACATACATTTCCTTCCATGAGCTCAATTTAAGCATCCAGCTCTAAAGGGTTAATTTTCCCATTCCCTCAGTTGATAGATGTCCTCAGCAATGACTAGGTGAGGAAGGGACAGCTTCCTCTTCCCAGCCTCCTCCTCACTGCCCTTCCCTGATTCCTCTTGCTCAGCCCCCCTCTTACCATAATTTTGGGGAAATCTCTTAAGTGTCCTGAAAGAAAAGTTGCCTAATGAGAGGGGCTCAATTTAGGCCATGGGGTCATAGGTCAGAAGGCATCAGTAGGGCAGGGTAGGGCAAGAAGTCCAGAGAGGAGGGGGCAGATCCATACTTGTCGGTGGCTTTGAGGCTGGACAATTCGAGCCTTTAAAGCCTTAAAGATTCTGGGATTTGGCTGCTCAGATCAGACAGTTCTGGCTCCCTGACTCATAGCCAGCCAGACATGGACCTGTTCAACTTGCCTTTTTTTTTTTTTTTTTTTTTCTTAATCTAAGTGACTCTGGGTCAGCAAAAGGCTATGGAGGGGCCATCCCTTGCACAGACCTCTTGTGTGTAGGGTCTAAGAGTTGGGGATGCAAAGTACAATATGATAGAGTTTCTCTCCATGAAGGGCTACCCAGGGGGCTATCAGAGGAGGGGGAGTGTGTTTTCCCTTTCAGAGGGAGGAGTTCTTTGAGAATTGAAACAATCTGAGAGAACATCTGTAACAATGGGAACTCTGCCTCTTCCCCCACCTCATCCCTAAAAGACTATATCTTACTAAAGATAGGAACTGAGTGTCTCTCCCCCAACTCCATCAGACAAGAACTCCCAGAGGATAGGGATAATACCTCCATCAGGTTGAGTGTTCCCCAAGAGCAGCAACCCTGTCTCTTCCCCTAACTCCCCCCATCATACTCTAAATAATTTTTTTTAGGAGAGACAATTTCTCTCCTCTTCAGTCTCCTCAGTCTGGAGCTCTCTAGTATTCCCATCAACCTAGTGACTCCCATCAGTAAGAACTAAGTCTTCATTGGAAAAAAAGCATTGGTTCTAAACTCAGAGGGCTTGGGTTCAAATCCTATTTCTGTTAATTATTTTTTGTAAGAAGCTAGCTAGTCATATTTCCTTCTCTGGGTCTCACTTTCTATATTTATAAAGTGATGGATCTGACTTTCTTACCAGTTCTAGATTCTATATACACCCCTCAGTATCTAGTATAAGGCCATATTCACAAGAAGTGTTTAGTCAGAGTGGCTGGATGTGGGGATGGGATGGAATAAAGACATTAATTTCTCTCTTGGGTAGAATTTGCCCTAATGGACTTTATTTTACTCCTGTCTCTGGTACTTCAAAAACTCTCCCCTTTCCTCCCCCCCCCCCCCAGCTAGCAATCAATCACCTTTGGCCACCTTCTGCTTGTCTATCTCTAGGTTAAACAAAAATTTTAAAAACCATGGAAAAATGTCTTCTCTTTCCCCTTTCTGTTCTGCCCCGGCTGGGCCTGGATATAGGGTCAGAGGTGCTTCCACGTCATCCAACCCAGCACTATCTCAATCAAAAGAAAAATGGTATTTGACGATGAAAGAAAACACTGACTATGGAAGTAAATATTCCCCTCTCTGCCTCACCTGCCATTCCCAGGTTCCCCAAATCCAGTCTGGAAGTAAGGGATGATTTATAGTGTGCTTTGTGCAATACTCTGGTCACTGTATGCCTATGGTTACAGAGATACCATATCCATGTTCCACCTCCTCCTGTGTCCATCAGACTGGGATCTTCCCTTGCTTGAGGTATTTGAAGAATCCAGGAATGGGAAAGGAAAGGGATCAAGGGAGATAATTTTCAAATGTGATCTCAGAAACTTACAAGCTATAGGGCCATGGACTAGTCACTTTATCCTGAAAGAGAAAGGGGGGAGGAAAAGGGAGAGAGGGAGGGAAAAAGAAAGGGTGAGAGGAAAGAGAGAGAGGCATTGAAAGACGGAGAGAGACAGAGACAGAGACAGACAGAGACACACACACAAAGTCAAGAGAAAGAGACAGAGATAGAGACACACAGAGAGAGACAGAGACAGAGACAGAGATGGGGAGAGAGAGAAAATCCTAGAAAAAGAGAAGCCACATTTTTACTGTTTTTTCTTTTCTTTCTCTCTCTCTTTTTAAATTGGATTGTGATTTCATCAGGATAGGGAATTCTCATTAAGAAAATCTCCTATAGATCATTGTACATGGCAACAACAAGATTATACGATGACCAAGTCTGATGGATGTGGCTCTTTCCAACAAAGAGATGATTGAGTCCAGTTCGAATGATCTTGTGATGAAGAGAGCCATCTACACTTAGAGAACTATAGGAACTGAGTGTGGATCACAACATAACATTTTCATTCTTTTTGTTGTTTGCTTGTGTTTTTTTTTCTCATTTTTTTCTTTTTAATTTGATTTTTTTGCACAGCAAGATAATTGTATAAGTATGTATGCATATTTTGGATTTAACATATACTTTTGTCATATTTAACATATATGGGATTACTTGTCATCTAGGAGAGGGAATGGGGGGAAAGGAGGGGAAAATTGGAACACAAGGTTTTGCAAAGTTTAATGTTGAAAAATTGTCCATACATAATTTTGAAAATTAAAAAGATTTAATAATAATAAAAAGAAAATCTCCTATATCCCTTCAAGTCATTACTTGGTCTTCAATTTAGTCTTAGAGAGTAGCCTGGGGCCATGAGTGATTTGCTCAGTCACAGTCAATTGGTATAAGTGGAGAACTTGAACCCAAGTTTTTCTGGCTTCATAGTCAGCTATTCCACATTATCACTGTCATCTGTGACACTGTTCCAGTCCTTTTCAGCATTTAACATTCCTCTCTGAAACTTTAAGGAAGATTCCCTTAGTCTGCCATGAGAGCCTCTCTCTTTAATACAGCATACCTCAAGTCCCCAACTTCTTTCTCAAGCTCCTTGGTCCTCATGCCTGGTCACAGCTCTACTTGCCACCCACTTGCAAGAACAGCCCAGTGCTTTATCTAGGACTCCATCCCGAGGAGGGAAGCTAGTTGCTTTTTCTCTTTTCCATTTTGAAAGATGTTGGGTGCTGACACCTGGGGCATTCTCCCACCCCCTTTTTTGGTTGCTGGCTGCCTCAAGCTGATTACTCTGTCTACATTTCTCTTCCCCACCCTGAATGTAGCCATTTCTGGGCTGGGACTTCTGTCATCATTCAGTAAACAACAATGGCTGAATCCTTTACAATGACCTAAACTCTGATCATAAATTTAAAATGGCTGGAACCAGTTGATACTGGCTAGTGAGAGCTGATTGTAAAATTTTCAGGGTGAGCAATTTGCTCCCCAGAAATCTACAAATACTACAAATCAGGATTTGATTTATTGTTTGCTGATTGTCTAAATTTAAGAACACTATGGAGAAAATGTTGATAATGCAGAATAAATAAGTTTGCTATGTTTATTTATTTATTCCCAGGAACCCATTTTTTTTTTAACATTACCAGCACACGTTTGGCTGGAAGGGACCATCAACTCTCACAATTTTAGGTAAGGAAATGGAAATTAAGTGACTTTTCCAGGAGCACATAGTCTATGAGAGGATTGGAACCCAAGATTTCCTGATCCTGAGTTCTATGCTATGCTACTCTGTGAGGGAAATGTGAGGACTAGGGATCCCACCCATGGAGATTTCTTATTCTCAAATCAAATCAACAAAAACATTTATTAAGCACTCCCTATATGGAGGGCACTCTGCCAAGAGCTAGAAATACAAATACAAGCAGAAAGACATTGCCTGACCTCAAGGAACTTGCATTCTAAAGGGGAAAATACAAAACATAAAATCTAAATGGAAAAGGGGAGAAGGCAGAAATGAGAGAGGAAATCCCATCATCAGAAAAGCAGCCTAGGGAGGAGTAAAGACTTGGCTGGCTTGGGTGTCCTTAAAATAGAAGTTCTGGGAGGAACTACTCAGTCTGAGAGAGGGGCAACAAGGTGATGTTTTGAGAAATGCAGAAGTTGAATGTATTTCCAGGGTGAAGAGGTTTCTATGGTATAGTAGAGCTAGTTTGGAGAGTAAAAGAGAGAAGCTTGGCGAGGAATGTAAAATATGATGGGAGAGACAGAGATTCAATATGGAAAAAGTTTCAATTAACTACTGACCTACTAGTATTAGTGTTTATTGTTCCAGGAAGGAAAAATATTTTCCATCCAACAAAAAATAATTGTCCCCACTTTTGTGTCTATGTCACTATGTGGGCTGTGCATATATATCTGTGAGGAATTGTGCCTGTTGATCTTGATATCATATGATATATTAGGCCCCTCCTTTCAAAATGCCTAGAATGTCATCTCTCCTCATCTCTGCCTTTCAGAATCCTGATCAGCATATAGATTATAAAACTTGGAGTGAAGAAGCTCTGGGTTCAAATTCAGTCTCTGATACTTACTAATCAAGTGACCATGGACAAATAATAGCCTCTATGAACCTCAGTTTACAAATATACAAGGACCTTTGCAGATTGTTCCTCCTCAACTGAAAGTGTTTTCTCCTTAAATTTTCTAACACTCTATGTCTTATTTCTATATATTTATCTATATATAAGTAATGGAGTAAAATGTGAGTTTTTTGAAGACAAGGCATTTTTTGATCTGTATATTCCCAAGTGTAACTCAGTGTCTTGCATACAGCAGGTACATAATAAATGTTTGTTGAAACTGAAAATGGAAGTCAGTGATCTTATATAGTACAAAGATTCAAACATGAAGGGGTAATCATTCTCAATTGGCTAAGAGTGAGGGATGTGGCTTTTTAAACAGATTTGTTGTTGTCCAGTCATGTCGACTCTTCTTGATCCCATTTGGGGTTTTAATAAAGATACTGAAGTGATTTACCATTTCCTTCTCCAGCTCTTTATACAGATGAGGAAACTAAGGCAAATAGAGTCAAGTCATTTGTCAAGTCTAATAAGTATCTGAAATCTGAACTCATGTCTTCCTGATTACAGCCCCAGTACTCTACCCTAGTGCTACTTAGATGCTCTATTTTATTTTATTTTATTTTTTGCTGAGGCAATTGGGATTAAGTGACTTCCCCAGGGTCACACAGCTAGGAAGTGTTAAATGTTTGAGACCAGATTTGAACTCAGGTCCTCCTGACTTCAGGGCTGGTGCTCTATCCACTATACCACCTAGCTGCCCTGATACTCTATTTTTAAAAACAGATCATTAGACTAAAGCTTAAATTATCTGAAGCTAGAGAGAACCAACCCACCCTGAAGGGTGATAGGAGAAGAAGTGAGGTGATGATGGGTGGGTGATGAGACCAAGCCAAAGAAATGTTGGCTTGTGGTTCTGATTAGAAGATGGTGGCTATATTGGAAAGGGGTCTGACCTAGATTTATTCAGGCTTCTGGAAGCTGGATAGTTTAGAATGAGACACTTTTTTATTTTAAAAAATAGCTTTTTATTATCAAAATATATGCAAAGATAGTTTCAGCATTCACCTTTGCAAAACCTGGTGTTCTAAATTTTTCTTCCTCCCTTTTTCCCATCCCACCCCAGATAGTAGGTAATCCAATATATGTTAAACATGTACAATTCTTCTATATATATTTCCACATTTATCATGCTTCACAAGAAAAATCAGATCAAAAAGGGGAAAAATGAGAATGAAAACAAAACACAAGCAAACAGCATCAAAAAAGTGAAATTATTATGTTGTAATCCATATTCAGCTGCAACAGTCCTCTTTCTGGATGAATATGGCTCTCTCCAGCACAAATCTATTGAAACTGGCCTGAAATGCCTTATTATTGAAAAGAACCACATCCATCAAAATTGATCTTCGCATATTCTTCTTGTTGCTGTGTATAATGTTCTAATGAGACACTTTTAGCACACTGGTGAGCCTCTCAGATATTGCACAAGGCACCAATTGTTTTCATTAGCATTCCAAGTATGCTTGTCCCCTATCACTTCTCCATTGAATCTAAATCTCTTCTATGTGGGTGTTTCTTTCCATGATAGGAGTCACAAGTCACATAAGTTATGATTTCCAGATTAGCAAAGGCATTAATTCACATAACTTCATGCTTCATGTCAGACTTCCCCTACTGGGCTAAGATAAAGTATATAGGTATGTATTGTCTCCCTCACTTCTATCCTCCATTTTCACCCACCTCACTTCCCTCCACTCCCAGCCATTTTTAAACTGTAAGCTTCTTATTTCTTTCTTTCTTTCTTTCTTTCTTTCTTTCTTTCTTTCTTTCTTT
>JAJPUD010013060.1:22306-46071 GCA_023553655.1 Myrmecobius fasciatus | reverse complement strand
TGTTTAATCATGGCTTTCAGATAGTCCAATAACTTTTAGATTATTTTTCCTGGGTCTATTTTCTAGGTCAGTTGTTTTTCCAATAAGAAATTTTGCTTTTTCTACTTCTACCTCTCCTTCTCTTCCTCCTCTTCCTTTTTCCTTTTATGTCTTTGATTTTGTTTTATTGTATTTTGACTTCTCATACAGTTATTAGTTTCCACTTCAATTACAATTTTTAAGAAATTACTTCCCTTAGTGAGTTTTTTGTATTGTCTTTTCCACTTACCTGTTTTTAGGGAATTATTTTTTTCAGTAATTTTTTATATATATTTTCACATGATATTGACACTTTTTCATTATTCTTTCACATTACTCTCATTTCTTTTCCCAATTTTTCTTTTACTTCTCTAAATTGCTTTTCTAAAGCTCTTCCAGGAATTCATTTTGATCCTGAGACCAAATTACTTTTTTTTTTTTTTTGCTGAGGCAATTGGGGTTAAGTGACTTGCCCAGAGTCATACAGTTAGGAAGTGTTAAGTGTCTGAGACCAGATCTGAACTCAGGTCCTCCTGACTTCAGGGCTGGTGCTCTATCCACTGCACCACCTAACTGCCCCGACCAAATTACATTTTCTTTGAGGTTTCACATGTAGACATTTTGACTATTTTCCCCTTGTAAGTTTATGCTTTGATCCTATCACCACAGTATCTTTCTATAGTCAAGCTCTTTTTGTTGTTGTTAGGTTTTTGTTTTTGTTTGTTTTTGCTTATTTTTTCTGCCTTTTTTTAATGACTTGATGGATTTATGTGTGAGTTGGGCAGTGGTCCTGCACTGTTCCAAGCTTTTTATGCTACAATGCAGGCCTTCATGCAGACTTTCATTAGGCTTCTGGGCTTAGTTTATTGCTTCACTGAAGAATAATTTTCCCTTTTGTTTGTTGAGGGGTTGTGGTCTCCTTGACGACCTCTCTGGGTGTAGGTTTGGCTGCTGGTCTGCTGCAGGGTAGGGCTTTGCTGAAACCCATAGCAAGATTTGCTATGAAAACAGAGCCTCTCTATTAGCAGGCACTGAAAGAGTAATTTTATTGTTGATTTTACCTAATAGTGGAGTCCTCCTGGCTTGTTTTGGAAGTAGAATCTTTCTGCTCTTAGGTGTCAGGCACTGGGGCTAGCCACTGCGCTTGTGCTGGGGAAGGGTCTCTGGGTGGATTCTTGCTGGGCTGCACAGAATGTGCACTTGCCTAGGCTGCTGCTGGCTTGTAGGAGGGTGAGGTCCTAGATGGTGGACAGCCCCAGGCTTGGAGCCTTGTTGCAGGGCCCCTGCTGTGAGGCTGGCTGTTGCTGCTATTCTTGGACTTTGCTTTCTTTCCACCCCAATGAAACAGATCTTTCCTGCTGGATTGGTAAGGTGCTCCCCCTGCTCCTAGATCAGTTCTGAGGCCATTTTTGAGTTCTTTGGAGGAAATTTTGCAGAGCATCAGAGGGTTCCTTCCTCACTCTGCTACCTTGACACCAGAAGTCCTAACATCTTCCCCCCTGTCTCATTTCTCCTGGTGGTCCCCTGAAACCATGATACCCACTCTAAAATTCCATCCTTCTCCCAGATCTACTTTTTCCTTCCATTCTCTGCTATCTCCTCATATTCTGTATCCTTTTCAGAATTTTCAGCTGGACCTTGGAGCTTGGGACTGTCCTTTTAGAGGACAGATTTTTTCCAATACCACTGAGCCTGATTTGGGAAGAATCTGCCTCTAAGGCAGATGAATTTACCCCAATTTCCAGAATTTTAAGTTGTGGTTTGACTTTTTAGTTCATTCACATCTTTGGTGATCTAGAAACTCCTTCTTATAGCTAACTTCAATGCATGAACATCAGCAATAATAATGCTCTCCATTCTGGCTCTATAGCTGGAGAAGAATAACTGGCCTTCATCTGTCATGTACAATGAATCTGGGTCATTTATTAACATCAGTTTGGCTTTGCTGGTTAACAATAAGACTGAAGAACACGAAAGTCAATAAGGCAACCCATTTGGTAGTGGAAAAGCCCCAGGGAGGTCTTTGTTGATTGCTGCACACAGGGAACAGGATATGTTTGTCCACTCAGCCAGGTGCAGGGGGCTTGGGATGTGGTAAACAGGATACAGGGAGCTTGGGTCATACCACGTTTCAAAAAATATGTTTTGATAAATCCCAACCAATGGTTGAAGAGTAAACCTTGGAAGAGATAACCATTGCCTCATTCTATAAAACCCATCACAAACTATTTGAATTGTTTCTTTTTGGCTGACTGTAATACCTTTCCTTTGATTTATAAGCTACTGAATTTGGCTACAACATTCCTGGAAATTTCACCATGGGATTTCTTTCAGGTAGTGACCCGTGAATAGAGGACTACCTCCTCTAACCAACCAGTTCTCTGTTGCAGTTTGGTTCCCTCTGATTTTGAGACAATAAAACTCCTTCCTTTGAGAAATGAGTGTGGTCTGTTGGTAATTTTCACTGATCAAACCTGCTTGCCTACTGAAGTACAAACCTTATACTTCATCATACATGACTTCAAGAAGAGGCAGCTAAGTTACACAATGGATAGAGCACCTGAGTTCAATCAGCTTAAGATACTAGCTGTGTGATCCAGAGCAAGTAGCTTAATCTTGAATGCTCAAAAAAGATATACACTAGGGGGTGAGGGGAGGGGAAAGAAACAAATAATTACTAAATGCTAGCTACTATGCTAAGTACTTTTACAAGTATTATCTCATTTGATCCTCCTAACAACCCTGGGAGATAGGTGCTGTTATATTTATTTTACAGTTGAAAAAAATAAGGCAGTGTAAGGTGACTTGCTCAGGATCACTAAAGCTAGTAAGTATCTGAGGCCATATTTGAATTCAGTACTTGACTTCATGTCAGAAAGTCCTGCTACCTAAATTCCTGGTGGCACAGAAATTTATAGGAGCAAGAAAAGTTAAAAACTAATTCAATGCCTTCATCTTACAGATGAGTAAACTGAGGCTAAGAGGGATACAGTGACTCATTAAATCCAAATTCAACCAGCAAGGGCTAGAAGCGGACCTTGAGATTTCCAAGCTCTTTCCACTATTCCACACTGTCTCTATTAGAATGAGGCAATTACATCAGGGGATTGAGAACAGCAGCAAAATGTATCTGACATCAATAATGCAATGAGCTTCCCTCCAAGCCAAAGGCCTACAAGACAAACAAACTCTCCATTCCCCTCTTGGGTATGAGAGCAGAAAATGCAATACATATTGTAGGAGATTCATCTCTGGGCACTCACACCACTGTTTCTTTCCAAAGTCAAGGAAAAGCTGTCCATGGTTTGAATCATGGCAGACAACAGCTTGCAATTGTGGCAGCCAACAGGCCTCATTTACTTTCAGATGGGCCATGGATTGGCTCCATTTGAGGAGCTGCATTGTGTGACCTAGGGCCTGTGTGACTTTCAGAGATTTAGAAGACAAAAGTCTTCTGTGACATCAGATTGGTCTTCCAGCTCTTAGAATGGAGGATATAAAAGGACAACAATGATCAGTAAGTACTTTAAGGTTTACAGTTTATTTTATATATATTATTGCATCTGATCCTCCCAATTGTAAGTACTATTGTTATTATACATATTTCACAGATGCCAAAATTGGAAATGAGAAATTTTCTAAGAATAAAAATGAGAAAAATTACTCAGTACAAGTTACTCAGAATCCCACAGCTAGTGGTTATCTGGGGTGGGATTTGAACCCAGGAATTCTTGACCTGAAGTTCAGTGCTTTACGCATTATGCATACTGCCTCTCAAGGGGAACAAAAAGGTGACAGGAATTCTCTGTCAACTTTGCCATTGTACTGGATGGGGTGTTTCGATTTACTGCCCCATTCACCAACCCTAGAACTTTTCCACACAAAGTGTCCCTTCTTTGTTCAGTGTAAGGAAGAACAATGATTCTCTCATAGCTCTGATAAATATATGGTTATATAAATATTGTTTGTCCTTCATTCTTGAAGAGGACCATAATATCAGGGAGGCAATGTCATGACATATAAGTGAAAATGGACTGAAATGAGTGGACTGCTCAAAGTCTCCAGCTTCATCTTCTCCTCTGGAAGCATCTGGGCCCAGTGCTATAGATCAGGATGACTGGAGGTGGCCCCAAATACAAGGCTATATACTTAGATCAGCAAGGCCATCTTTGCTAATTGTGATAATTACTAGACATATAAATGTAAATGCAAAACAGTCCCTGCTTTTGAAGAGTTTATTTTCTATAAGGAAACTATTACTCATAGAGGAGGAAGGGACACCTCTCCATTAAATAATAAGCTAAGGTTAGGCACAATTGTGACATGGAAAAGTCATAAATATGAAGTTGTCAAAGGATCTCAGTTCAAATCCTGGGGTAGTTTACTAATTACCTGACTAATCTTGGGCACATTTACAATTCTCAGTTTTTACATCTGTTAAAAAAAAGGGGGGTGTGCTGGTCTCTAAGACCTTTTTCAATGCTATATATGTAAACATATAATCCAATTCCATTTAACGAATAACTATTAAGATTATTATATGCAAATCATTTCTCTAGGAACAATACGTAGAACGCTCTAAAAAGTTTATTATTTAATGGAGAGAAGGGAAATATGTCTAAATATAATTGAATCAAGTACTGAGGGTACAAAGAAAGGTTAAAAAACAGTCTCTTTCCTCAAAGAGCTCATAGTCTAATGTGTAAAACACCTTGCAAGCAATTATTTACAAACAAACTATATATTCTGTATAGAATAAATTGGAAATATTCAAACAAGGGAAGGCATTAGAATTAAGAGGGATTGGGAAAGTCTTAACTTTCATGTAGAGTGGGGCTTGGGGAGAAGGAGACAGCTTCATGGAAGAACTAGTGGCTTTAATATTGTGCTCCAGAGTGAATTTTGTGACCAGAAAAGTTTAATAGATGTCCTTTAAATGGAGATCTTGGGGACAGAAAAATCAGATTGCATACAGGCCGAAAGTAGATGATTATTAGGATGATGGGATTACAAGGATATGGATTTAAAGGCATTTAGAAATGATCCAGTTTAAGTATCAAATTTTACACACAAATAAATCAAGTCCCAAAAAGTTTGAATAATGGACTCTTGATAACTGCCTCTCTTGGACTTTTATTTCAGGAACTTCTTAGTCATGCTTTACTTTACTTCTCCTTCTCCATCCCCAACCCCAATTTCCTTGCCAGTAGCCTTTTTGTCTTATGCTCCTACCCTTTCCTTCCTTATGGTAATCTGAAGGTCTGAGACTTGAACCATGATCAAATCAATTCTGCCATTGTTCTTGGCTTAAGTATGTCAATTTATTCTTCTACTCACTGACTTATAATGTAGAACAAGATGTCCCTTCTTCCTCCATGTGCAATACCTCTCCTGTAGAATGTAAACTCTTCAAGAGCAGAGACTGCCTTTGCTTTTGTATCCCCAGTAAATAGCATAGTAAGCTCTTAATAAATGCTTTTTCATCCATTCATTTGTTCATTTGTTCACTTGCTCATTTATACATTACAAGGTGACACAGATAATAAATGACAGAGCTGGGATTTCAATCCACAATTCTTGATTCCAACTCCAAAACTCTTACCAATGCCTATAGCATGTCATCAATACCTCCCAATCACTAGCATTTCCCTTGCAGAGAAACAAAGTGCTCATTTTAAGGTAAGATTATGCAGGAAAACATCACACCCCATACACATGTACAACCTCCTCTCTTTTTGGATTTGAGTCAAGCAATGGATCTTAGGAAGTAGTCATTCCTATTCTTCAGGGGACACTCAATCCAAATCTGAAGATATCAGAGGGCAACATTAATCTGTCAATTATGTTTTGCAGATGGTAATGCTACATACAGCATAAATGAGGGAAAGGATTAGGATAAGGATCTTTCTTTGTAGATTATGAATATATGTATACATGTTTTATGTTATGACTAAAACATGTTATTTATCATCATCAACATATAGTAATAGCAAAACACATTTACAAAAAACATTACGATTATAAAATACTTGACATGAATTACATCATTTGTATTCTTATAATTAAATAATTATTAAATTAAATTATTAAATGGAAAAAAGAAAGTATAGGTATTATTGTGTCCATTTTTACAGAAGAAGAAACAATATCATAAAGGTAAAGAACTGGAAATGTTTCATTTTGATAGTGACATGGATGAAAATAAGAATTTGAAATCCATTTTATGGAAAACACTGTTTATGAAATGAACTATTTCACAAAGTAGATAGGGAATATAGCAAAGTAGAAAAGGCCTGGGTTTCATAGATGGAAACCACTTCTTTAACTGGAGGAATGTACACATTGACTGGGGGAAATGAAGTGTCCTGCCCTTTGTCCTTCATTTTAAAAAGTTTCACTAACTTTGTTATTACTGAGTGACAGGAGAAAGCCTTCACAATTCTCCCAAGGCAAACTTCATATTTCTTAAACCTGTTTTAAATATCAGTGTCAGAGGGAAACACTGAAAAAAAAGAGTATTTCTGTTTTTGTGTTGTATATTTAATTATATATTCCTTTTCCAACACCAACCACCTCAGAAAGATCTCTCTCATTAATCTCCTAAGTCTACCTGCATTGTAGGATGGACTAAAGGGGTTGAATATGAATGATGCATCATTTAAATGGGACATAGCAAAACAGTCCATAATCATGTTTACCTCCAAATAAAAATGTACTATGGTTTTTCTAGGGAAAAATAAAAGAAAAGGCTTGGATTCAAGTCTCATCACTGACACACTGTCATTACTAGCTGTGTGACCCCAGAAAGTTACATAAATTCTCAATGTCCTCAGGCAGCTCTCTAATAAGCCTTTCAAAATGTAAAAACAACCAAAAAAAAAAGCCCATATGCAATGGAAGAGAAAGGTCTTCACTGGGAGCTCTCTCTACAATGAATTCACAGGTCTAGAAAAAAACATAAAAATTAAACAAAACAAAACCTTCACTTAGGCGGGTGGTAAAATTAAGTAATAGGAAAATAGGACTGAAAAACTATGTGGTATTAGCACAAGAGTATTGAATTTGGAGAATTCCCTAATCCCAGGTCTGTAACTTTAATTGTGTAAATTTATGGCAATTTATTTTGCCCACCTCTACTCCTACCCCAAGTTTCCTCATTTATAAAATGAGTTATTTGGATGAAATGATCTTCAAGGTTCTTTCCCACTTGATCTCCTAAATAACTTGCCCAAATGAGATGAGGCAGACTAACATAAGGAATAAAATGCTAGCTATGGAGTTCACTCCTGGCACTGAGACTAACTAATTCTGATTATAATCCTCTGAGCTTTCATTTCCTCATTTTATAATAATAATATGATATTATTATACATTATAATTATTTATTATAATGAATAGATTCTATTTATACATTATATGTGTTATAAAATAGATATAAATTTATTATGGTATTCATAATAAATATTATATTATATTGTGTTAATATAACACTTTGCATCTATAACTTTGGGCAAGTCATTGAACTTCCCTAGGTCTTCGATCCCTTAACTGCAAAATCAAGGAGTTGGTATAAATAATCTCTAAGATTCTTGCCAGCTACCGAGACTTTTGAACCCAAAACTAGGTTTTTTGGTTCCCACTTCAGAGATTATTACACTCTACCACTAAAAAGATTTAAATAATGAGCAATTACTGACAAAGAACACATCTATATTTGTTTACTATGTAGAAAGAGGAGTATATGAGGTGTCCAAAGGAACTGGTACCTTTGATGTGAAGGCTTGAAGGACCCTTTTCAGGGCTGCTTTTCCTTCTTTGGTGTCCACCTGATTGACCTACCACTCACCTGTGGTCCAAAAAGATGCATCTTCTTTAGTCTATACTCCAATAGACCATCTTGGAAGATGGACTAAACCAGGTTGAAGGTAACTGACAGGCCTCCAGCCCATCAGAGATAGAGGAGCATCTGCTTCAAGCATGGGAAGACCTTTCCCAGACGAGTGAATGAGAATAATTTGTTCCAATGGGCATAAAGGCAGCTGACACAGGTTGCTGTGGAGTGCTTAGAGTTTGGTCATACATTGAAGGCAAATGGCTCATCCAGAGGTGGTTATTATTGTTGTCTGTCCTTTGTTCTCCAAAAGGGCTATGACATCAGGGAGGTGATACCATGACACACAAGTGAACTGGATTTAAGGGAGGGAGGGAGGGCTGGGCAAGATCACCTACGTCACTTTCCCCTCCTGAGCCATCTGGGTCCGGTTACAAGACATTGGTCAAAATGTCTGGAAATGGCCCTGGATGCAGTGGGAGAGCTTGACCTTTTTAAGCTAAGTTCTTCAACAGGTCTCAATGTGATTGAGACAACACCCAATCAGTGATTAAGGCTAGGTAGCAATTGAGGCAAAAAAAAAATCTTCTCTTTCATCTGGTCCAAAAAAAAAATTAATTAAAAAAAATAAATCTGGGAGCGAAGACCCTCAGGGTTTCTGGCCAAAGTGAAAATGACTGCTATTTGCATTCAATCAAAATCCAAAAAAATAATCAAATGGGGTTTAGCCTAAGACCATGGTCATTCACTGCATCCCAAGCCATCTCCAGTAGTCTTGACTTTTGTTCTATCACTGGATTTCAATGACTCAGGAAGAGAGAGTAAGATGGACAACTTTGTGCAATCCTGCTTCACTTAAATCCAATTTATGTTCAAGTCAAGCCATCACCAGGGATGCCATTGGTCTTCTTCAAAAATAAAGGAAAAACAACTGTTGAAAAATACTCAGAATCTGTCATTGGAAATCCAACTGACCTTCCCCTTTCTGTCTCCCAAACGAGCATCCTCATATATAGCCACTTGGCACCCATCTTTGTTTTCAGTCAACACATAACTCTTCTATTTGTAGTGGGTTATCCAAGTGTCACAGCTGAGCAATGATGGAGCTCTCTTTAAGGGCAAACATTCCCATGGTAAAATGCCAGCATGTCAAAACAAAGATAGCAGTGAAGGTAGAGAAGGAACTGGAGAGACTGAAAAAGGGAGAGATGACTGGGAACAAAGAATGGTGGAGGTAGATGGATGACAAAGAATTTGAGAAATGTATCAAGGCATAAGCAAATGGATGGAAATTTAACATAAATATTTGGAATACTCATGTATTTCCTCAGATTCATCATGGAAGGCACATGCATAAATTAGCAGATGGAAAGGTTTGGGAATAACAGGGGGGAAATGGAGAGAGGAACAGGAATAAAAGCTAATAGATCTAAGTGGCAGGTTTGTTAGCACATGGTTAGAAAGTTTGAAATGACGGCCAAACACCAACATAACATGACAGTCTGACAGAATTCTTATTCCCAGAAGCTGGGATACTGAAATATTTAAGCCAGTTTTCTGCTTTAAACTCTCTAAGGGAAATACTGTTAACAAAGGCTGCCCGTGTTACACGTTCAACATAATGCAAGAATTATCATTTTCTCTTTTTTTCCTCCGGATGGATTGTAATGACCTTTGTTTCCATGGCAGTGAAGGCTGTGATCACCAACGGAGGGTTCCACACTTCTACCTTTATTTTATCACTCCACATGTATGCAGAAAAAGCGTGACCATATACATACATACAAACAAGCACACATGAACATACATACACACACACCATCCCAAAGCAACCATCTGGACAGTAAAAACTCCTATAACACCTCTTTCTCTTCTCCATCTTGACAATCAATTGCCAAGAATCATCTGCTATCAAAGATGCTTGGCATTTAAATAGGCAGAAAAAGACCTTGATGGGGGAAGGGTAAATAAAAAAAATAGGGAAATGAGGGGAGGGGGAACAAATAGAGGAAGGAAAGCAAAAATGTATTGGGAAAGTAGGGAATGAGAGAGGAAAGAAAAGGGGAAAGATTAGGAATGGGAGAAAAGAGGAAAGAATGGAGGGAGGAATGAAGGAAACTGCTGTACTTATAGTATTTCTTCTACCTTATAATCCCCCCCCCCAATTTTTCTCTGTTGATATACTACTTATATTCCAAGAACTAATTCAAACTATAGGCCTGAAAAAGGCCTTCCATGATCATTGTTCATTTCCTATCATGGAAAAAAAATAAGTAATGATATAAATCACTCAGAGCTAGATCTTGCATGTCTCAGTTAGCATTGTGCATAGAGAGCCAGACTTGGAGACTTATCTTCCTGAGTTCAAAGCTGGCCTCAGATACTTAGCAGATACTCTCAGATACTCTGTGCAAGTCACTTAACTCTGTTTGTCTCAGTTTCCTCATCTATAAATGAGCTGTAGAAGGAAATGCAAACCTCTACAGTTTCTTTGCCAAAAATGGGGCCAAAAATTGCTATATATAACTAAAACAAGTGAACAACAATGTGCCACAGAGGTAGATTACATATCTGGAGATTGGTCTGAATAACTTTATTGTCTTATAGGCCTTTGGGTTAGTGTAAACTTCAATTCATTCTTAAAACCATCAGTAACCATTCTGACCTCAATGTGGTCCTTATTATATACTCTTTTTGTGTCATAGTTATTTCATTATCTGTTTTTATGAATCTTTCTATCTAGATCCTAGAGAACAATGAATATGTCTTATGTAATGTTCTATAATTATTTTTGTCTTGAAAACATCCAGAACAGATCATATACAGTAGTATAGTTTTTTTATACTTAATAAATATTTTTGAATGAATGAGTGACTGAATGAATGGATTCAATGGAAAAGAAAAAAAACTGAATTAAGAGCAGAGGATGAGAAAAAAAATGAAGAGTATAATCAATATTTGAAAGCAAAAGAGATATGGAATGAAAAAGCAGAAAAGGAAGATGTTTTATGATTTCTTTTTAAAAGGAAAATGTAGGGTAATCTAGTCTCATAATTTGAGTTCTCCATGAATATGGTCAAATTCCTCCCAAGCTTTGAATACAAAGCTATGTATTTAGCTTAAGCTTCTCTGGAAATCATCTTTAGTTAGATTTCTATTAAAGTAGGGTTTATGTACCTGTGATTAGAGCCTCTCAATCAATGCATGCACATGCACATTTAGTACAGCGTATCACATGTAATAAGTGCTTGCTAAGTCTTTTCATTCTTTAATTCACTCGTTCAACACATATTCATTGAGTTTCATTAATATGCTAGAAATTGTGCTAAATTCCAGACCCTGGGCATTCTACTTTCTGTTTGTTTTGCCTCATGACTTTCATGCTTGAAAAGAAGAAATTCTCTCATTGTTTCATATTGGAAAAAAATAAGTGAAATACATGTGTTATGTCTTCTGCAATATGAATACACTGCTTTGCTATTCCCGTCGATTACTGGTGAAAAGTCTGATGTAACATCTTATTATGAACTATTTATATGTGCAAGAAAAGTGCTATTTTGAATGTTACTTCTCCTGATTAACCAGATAAAGCAAAACAATTAACCATATTCACATAGACAGAAAGACAGACAACAAGACGAGACACATCATGTGTGTCTGAGACTCACCAGCTTGATTTGTAGTGATGTTGACTGAGACATGCTGTGGGGGGAAAGGACTCTTTCCAGACACTCCATTGATTGCCTGAATGTCAAAGGTATAGGGAGTGTGGGCCCAAAGGCTGCTGATGAAAACCCGGCTCTCGGTGAGACCCAACTGCCTGGGCACAAACTCCACATTGTCATCACAGCGGGAACAACTTCGGCGATCTGCCCGGCATTTTTTACAGACAATGTTGTAGGTTACATCATCACGCCCTCCTGTTTCTCGTGGTGGGTGCCATTCCAGAATAATGGATGTCTCATTGACGATGGAGATGACATTTCGGGGACCTGAGGGAACACCTGTGGAAGGAAAGGATTGCTCAAAGATTATTCCTTTGGATAGAGATTGTTCTTCAGGCTTTCATAACTATATTTTTGTATGATTATATGGTTAGTGTACCTCACATGAGAACCCCTCATATTTGTTCCTCTCTTCTTGAAAAAAAATCTAACATTTTTACTATTAAGGAAGCCTAGGGAGAAGCTACCCTGCTATTTCCATGTTCTTTATAAAATGATCATCCTGGGCTCCTTCTCCTTGCACCACTAAAACTTGTAATATGATGACCAATGCTAGTTTCCTGTTCATTAAGTCTCAATCCATAAAATTGTAAAAGATGTATAAAGTGATCCATCTTGTTCCCTTAACAGTATAAAATTCCTGGAGGTAAGATCCAGAGAGTTTTTTTTCTGCTCTAAGCAACATATATTCCATGTACTTATTAAGTGATAACAAATTAAAGCATTACTCTGGATGAGTGGCCCTAATATTATTTTGTGCTAGTAGTCCTAAAATTCTTAAAAATTATTGAGGATCTCAAAGACCTTTTGCTTATATTTAGTTATATTATCTATAAATATTTACTGTAGAAGTTAAAATGGATAAATTTTAAATGCCTATTTAATAATTCATTTAAAATAAAAAACAATAACAAATTAACACTTTTTTATGAAAAGCAACTATATTTCCAAAAGCAAAAATATCATGAGAAGATTGGAATTGTTTTATTTGTTTTTGCAAATTTCTTTAATGTCTGATTTAATAGAAGACAGTTGGATTTTCATATCTGTTTCCATATTAAATCTGTTATGATATATTGTTTTGGTTAAAATATATGAAGAAAATCTGTCCTCACACAGATATGTTTTGAAAAAAGGATGATTATTTTAATAGGCACATAACATCTTAGTATTATTATGAAAATAATTTGGACCTCAAAGATCCACTGAACGGATCACAGGGACCTTCAGAGGTCCATGGACTACATTTTGAAAACTGATTTAAAAACATACATTATTATTGCTCCTATTGTGATTCATGTGTTCTTATTTCCCTTCCTTCCTTTTCCTTTGCTTCATCATATTTTTTGCTTTCTCAGAGCTATAAAATGGCTTGGGATAGAATCACAGTCACAAATCCATAAAGAACTATAGAAATCATCTAATCATAGAACCAATTAATCCACATATATATTTTATGTCTACAGTATGCTAGATACTGAGAATACAAAGAGAAAAAAGTAAATTGTCTTGCCTTCAAGAAGGTTACATTCTGTGGCTGAGGTATGGAGGTGGGAGTGGGGTAACATATATATAAATGGATATATACAAAATTTAGGGCAGGACAAAGGAACTGGACCCAAGATATTACTGATAGGGAGCTTCCACTAAGGGACTTTCTATCAAAGCAAGTTAGGCAATACCTTTTCTGAAATTTAGAGTCTGAGAGTTGCCTATATGCTGAGAATGAATGCCTTGTCCCATGTCTTCCTATACTTTACTCCCTGATACAGACTTTTTAATCCAGTGTCAGTGGCTTTCTGGCTGTTCCATGCAATATTGATTGCTCCATCTTGGCTCCAGGTAATCTCTCCAGATGTCTTCTCTGCCTAGAATGTTCACCCTCCTCTGTCTGACCACTGAACTCCCTATCTTCCTTTAAGATTCAGCTAAAATACTACCTTCTACAGGAAGCCTCCCCCAGCCCCTTTTAATTCTGGTGTCTTCTCTCTGTTAATTTTGTTTTTCTATTTATCCTGTACGTACTTTGCTTTTTATATATTTGTTTGTATGTTGTCTACCCCATTCAATTGTAAGCTCCTTGAGAACAGGAATTGTTTTTTGTCTCTTTTTGTTTCCCCAGTGCTTAGCGCAGTGCCTGGCACATAGTAGCTACTTAATAAATGTTTATTAGTTGATTGATTGCTATAGTGAGTATATATGTCAGAGATCAGATGTCAACTAAGGTCTTTTTGGTCCCAAGATCAGCTTTCTGTTTACTTTGCCACATTGCTGCCCTATACAAAATATATGCGAAATAAATATAGGTTTTATTTTGGGGAAATACAATGGCAGTGGGTAGGGATGGTGGAGGGTGGAGGGAGGTGGAGATCAGGAAAGATGGAGATATAAAAGGTTGTACTCTAAATGAGCTTTGAGGTTACCTAGGGATCCTAAGAGGTGGAAATAAGGCCAGATCAGTCCAGGCAGAGGAGACAGCATCTCCAAAGGCTCAGAGATCTGATATTATGTGAGGATCATGTGTGAGGAGCAGCAAAAAGGCCAGAGCCATGGACTTTATAGAATGTTATAACTGGAAGGGAATTTGATATCAAGTAATTCAAAACTTTTTATTTTAGAAATGAACAAATTGAGGCTCAGAGGAGTGGGATATCTTAATTTCAGCCAATGTAGACAGTGCATGACAGAGTCTATCCATCTACTGTCTCATTCACATCTTTGTCTTCTAGGTAAGAAGGGAAGAAAGAAATTGTTCTCCTTCCACAAAGAAGTCACATAGATGAACATCCTTAAGCATGGAAAGCCATCTCTTATCTCTCTTACCCCTTCGAGGTAGATTATAGGGAAAATTGTTGTTCATGCCCAGGTAATAATAATAATAATAATAATAGTAATAGTAACAAAAAACAATAATAGCATTTACATAGGACTTAAGTTTTGCAAAGTGTTGTACAAAGATTATTTCATTTTATCCTCATAGTAACTTTCAGAGTTAAGTGCTACTATTATCCCATTTTACAGCTGGAAACTAAGGCAGACAGAAGTCATTTAACAGGTTGCCTATAGTAATGCAGCTAGGAAGTATCTAAGGCCAAATCTGAACTCAGCCCTTCCTGATTCAAGATCCTCTATTGTAGTCCTTGATGCTTATGTCTTGTGTCTTCGTGAATCAAACCACCAGCACCACTTGATCATCTTTCCAATCAAGATAACACAGGACCTTAAACTTAAGAACCTAAGAAATGGTACCATATACTATATTCCCATTCCTCCTTCTAGCCTGAGCCCCTCCTTTATCATTGAGAGAAAATCACTGTGGAAAAGAGTATGCTTTCCTTGCCTCTCCTAACTGCTGGCCAGTTGTTGCTGACAGAGAGGTAAGTCCAAGAATCCTAAGATTGGCAACATGTCCCTCACCTGCTTTTAGTGCAGTGCCCTCAGCCATCATCCTGGGAAGTCACCCTGTGGAGTTGCAGCCTGGCAACTGCTCCTGCAGGTACTAGAACCATAGCTGCCCAATATCTAGAAAAGGAAACTTGCCACCAAAATCCTTGGCACTGCCAAGTGGTCCAACCTCAGAACCCAGTGTGATTTTATCAATGGAAATGATACTAAAGAAGAGGCATTAAATCTGCTTTGCTGCTGGTGCCCTGGAGTCACATAGCCTTTCTCTGGCTTAGAGCTGAAACCATCTATGTGTTGTCTGTGTTGTTAGAATATGAGCTTCTTGGAGAACAGGGGTGGTCTTGGTTTCTAATTTGTATCCCAAGCACTTAGAGGCAAAGCATATAATTGTTTAATAATTTTAAAAAGATATATATCCATTCATTCATTTATACCAAACATCACCAGGTCTGTGAAGAAATCAGAGGGTGGAACTCTGAGTTATGTTCATCCATGCTTATTTCCCCAAAGTTTGGCCAGGATACAATACCTTAGCTCTTAAAGATATATCTACACAATCCAACCAGGTCTAACATATTCTCATAAGGGAAAGGGAAAGGAAAAAAGAAAAGGAAAGGGAAAGCACTTTGCTAAGTGCTTTACAAATATCTTTGATCCTCACAACAACCCTGGAAGGTGGGTGCAATTATTATCTCCAAAGAACAAAATCAGTGTCTATGAGATCTCAGTGTTAATCTGGAATCCTGGAATTATCCACCAAATCTCACACCATCTGGTGCCTCCTCAAAACTGAAGGTGAGAGAGAGAGAGAGAGTGAATTCCTAGAGACAAAGATGGGAGAACTGACCTCCATAGAACCAGAGGGAGTTCCGATGTTTGGGAAACTCTTGGATAGAAAGTAAGGATTTAACTTACTTCAAAGTAAGGATATAATAAAGCTGTTTTATGGAAGGTCCCCAGTTGCTTATAGAGACAATGTTATTAATGAAGAAATGGTTAGCTTGTGAGATGAGAGTTATGGAAAATATATTGAAATCTACTCCTTTGATGATAGAAGACATTGCAAGTGCATGTTGGTCCTATGCAATAATAGATTTTGAACTCCCAAGCTATTCTTTCCAGACTTCTCAACTAAGATGAATAATAGAATTCATCTCTAATGATTTATCAGCAGAGCCTTCTCACCTGGAAAGGACATCAACAAAATCAACTTCTTTCTATGACTAAGAGTATGAATGTAGGAATGACCTCAGTGATATCCCCAATGAGTGGTTATTCAGTAGTCTAGTACCTTTTAAAAAGTAGTATGTCCTAGTGAATAGAAAACTGGTCTAGGGGCAGCTAGGTGGAACAGTGGATAGAGTACAAGTCCTGAAGTCAGGAGGACCTGAGTTCAAATCTGACCTCAGACACTTAACACTTTCTAGCTGTGTGACCCTGGGCAGGTCACTTAACTCCAATTGCCTCAACAAAAAAGAAAAAAAAAAGAAAACTGGTCTAGAAACCAGAAAAACCTAAGTTTGAGTCTTGCCTCTGACATATTCTGTAACCCTGGATAAGTCATTTAACCACCCAGACAATTCTATATATTTTAAGTTGTAAAGAAGGTGTCAAGTACAACCTGCAGTTGCAGATAAGAGGTTTTTTTGCCTGGAATTTTTCTTTTTTAATGAAATCACAAGTCCAGTTCCTATTCCTGTCTCTATGATGGGTTATTTGTAAAAAATAGTACCTATGTCTCAAGTGTTCTTTGTCAGTCATATATCCCTGAAAAAATAGTAATCTGCTCAACATGCCACATTATCAAACCAGTGGACATGGTCTCAAGAGACGAACTCTTCTTTCAGAGAAGAAAAAAAGGAGTTCAACCATGAGTAACAGGTCCCTGAATTTTCTGTTTAGTGAACAGAAAAACAACATCTTCTGGAAATATCATCTTTGGACAGAAAGAATTTGCCCGAGCAGATGTTGATATTAGTAATGCATTTGGAATCAATTCACATGACACTCTGCAACTGAATGAGGCCATGTGTAAAGTGGTTTATACTGGAGACAGGAATCAAATGCCAATGTATAAAATGAGGGAATAACAACCAGGTCATGGGGAACTGGGGAAGGATTATATGTTGAATCAGTCAATGACAAAACATTGTAGTAGAAAGCCAGTGTTAGATAGGATTCTATTAAAACATGAAAGAAAATCAGTCAAGTACTCTATGCAGCCCATTAGACCTGAGCTAAAGTACAATTTTCAGGTTTGCTTCTGACAGGGGAGAATTCATGAAGAATTTTTATCAGAGTCTTACAAATAGCTTTTAAGAATTTCCCACCCATCTACATAACAATAAACAGAAAGATATCCCTGAAGTAATGAATAGTGAATAACTACTTGGAAAGTCCAATAATTTCACTATAGTGCTCTAGATATATAGAGACAATCTTTTCTCACAGCCCACATATTCTAATTTATCTTAACGAATGCTTGTTTTGGATATAATGGTATCATTAGATTGGAAGCTCGAAGAGGTCAGGCAGCAAAAGTAAGAGATGGAAATTGCAGGAAGGTAGATTTTGATTGAATATGAAGAACTGTAACCATTTTAAAATGAAATGAGTTCCCTTTACTGGTATTCTTCAGGTAAAAATTGGATGACCACTTACCATTTTAAATGGAATTTATATTCTAGATGAGGCTAGATCAGATAATCTGTTAGTACTCTGCCTCTTCTGAGATGACATGTTTATTTAACTCAGCATTTGCAGGTCATAGCATAACTCCACATAAATAAATCACTCAATTTAATTTTCAGAGAAGACACTGTTCAAATAATTATTAATTATTTTGTATTGGGTTATAGGCAGAATAAGGCTGAACAGGTAAAGGAGAGGTTAAGACTGACTGTAGTCGAATCCAGAAGGATATAGGAGATATAATCACAAAGCCATATACAAGGTGATTTTGTATTTTGGTAGAAGAGGGGAATAGAAAGGGGAAAGTATTTATTAAGTACCTACTATGCTCCAGATACTATGCTAAGCACCTTAGAAATATCCTCTCATTTGGTCTTCACAACAATCCTAGGAGGTAGGTGCTATTATTATCCCTATTTTATAGTTGAGGAAACTGAGACCAGCAAAGGTTTGACTTGCCCACATACCTAGTAATTAAGGATGCATTTGAATTAAGGTCTTTCTAACTCCAGGCTATTATCCAGGCTAATATCCAGTACTATTTACTATATCACAGAAAGATGGGAAGTTTCAAAAGAAAAAGATACATGCATGTAGGTACTGGAAGATAAGTTCTCTGAGGGCAGGGCCTGGTATCAGTTTTGACCTTTTATTCCTTGTACTTAATGCAATATTTAATGCTTCGAACTTGTGGTAGAGCGGGGCAAGGAGATAGTCCCTGTGATTCATGAGGATTGTTATAGAAACAATTCACAAATTGTTCACAAATACAAAACTTCAATTCAGTAAATTATTCCTACAAAAGTAACAAAGTCTTACAGTCTCAGATCTTGAAAGAATTATGCCAGGATAAAAATCAATCCTAGCATCTAGAGCTAAAGTGACCTTAGAAGTTATTTAGACCACACATTATTTTGTAGCAGAGAAAACTGTGGCCAAGAGATGCAAATTCACCTGATTAAGCTCACCTGTATAGTAAGTGACTAACAGAGCTGGGATTTAAATCTGGATCCTTTGACTCCAAATAGTCATTGAATTTGGAGTCAAAGGATCTGAATTTTTCAAGTATTAAGTAAATCAAAACTTGAAAAAAATTTAAAACTATTTGTAAGAATCAATGGCAGTCTGGTGCAATGGATAGAGCACCAGCCCTGAAGTCAGGAGGACCTGAGTTCAAATCTGGTCTCAGACACTTAACATTCCCTAGCTGTGTGACCCTGGGCAAGTCACTTAACCCCAATTACCTCAGCAAAAAAAAAAAAAAAAGACTTGAACTCAGGTCTAGCTAACTCTGAGAAACTGGCTTTCAATCCACTATAAAGGTGTCTCTTTGTTAGCTATCTTTTTATTATGAAAAGAGCTTACTCTTATTGGAAGGGCTGTAAAATCATGTAGTCCATTAGAGTGAATATAGATCAGCTTAGAAATTCGTATTTACAGGATTCTTCCCAGTGTTTCTTAGAGATAAAAGTCAACAGCTTCAATCAGAAATTTGAACCCCAAATAAGACCTGAGATCAGAGAACTGAGAATTATAAAGATTTATGATTCTAAACCTCTTCTTTTACAGACGAAGAAATCAAGGGACCAATCTTCAGAGATGAAATGATTTATCCAAAGAAACATAGGTAGAAAGTGATAGCTGGAATTCAGCTCTCTTGACACAAAATCTAGGATTTCCTTCATTGAATCAGACTGTCATTTAAAGAACTTCTATGATGTATATTTTTCCTTTTTCTCTGACCTTTTTGCCTTGGACAAAAACTAATATTATCACCAGATCAATGGAGCTCAAAATAAACTTCTCCAAAGAGAGATTCCAACCTAAGAACATGTTCCTAGTATTTTGCAATTTTGTACAGAGAATGTTAATTCAGAAATTGGACCTCTAATTATCTTCCCCAGAAGTGAGAGCTGCTAAGATGACTATGTTAAAGTTTGTTCTCTCTCTTTCTCTGTATATGTTTTTTTGGGAGAGAGACAGAGAGACAGAGACAGAGACAGAGAGAGATGGAGAGAGACAGAGACAGAGACAGATAGGGAGGGAGAGAGGGAGTGAGAAAGAGAAAGGGAGGGAGAGAAGGAAAGAGAGAGAGGAAAAGAGGGAGAGATGGAGGAAGGGAATGAAGGAGGGAGGGAGGGAGACAGAGAGAGAGAGAGAGACAGAGACAGAGAGAGCGAGAAAGAGAGAAATGGAGAGAGAGAAAAAGAGAGAGAGAGAATTCTGCTGCTTTTTTTCAAATAAAATCTTAGAGAAACATAATAAGAAGAATTTTGAGTCATTGTCTCCATGGGTCTAAGCTCCTTAATATCATGTTCTCTTCTTCTTTTTTCTTAATTATGTACAGACAGGCTTTTTTGAGAATCCTCTGATCTGTTGCCAGGGTTACTGCAGATGAAAGCACTCTGTTAAAATGGATAGGAAAATTCTGCCTTTTTTAAAAAGGAAGAAGACATTTATCTATTTTCTTTTGGGGTGGTATTAGGAGTTTTTTCTAATGAAGGAAAGGCACCATTTATAAGTTGTCCACTGAGAATGGTTTTTAATGAAAAGAGTGGAGAAGGCACTACTGCACCCAAGAGGTTAAAACAACAGCAACAAAAAAAAATGGATACTTGATAAAAAACAATGCAGTTAGCTTAAGACTGTTACTGTGTTGAGATAATATCTCTATCTCTTTAAATGTGATTTTGTAGAGATGATGTTTTTAAGAGAAGGGAGAGACAATGGATTAGGTGGGAAGGAACTTGTGAGTTTATTTGTAGGCATTAGGCTGGAAATGGGAGCACTCTTGAGTAATCAGAATGACAGGTAGCTCAGAAAGCCAATTCCTTTATCAGGAATCTTATTAAAGCAAACTGTCCACATACCAATGGGTCAGAGCCTTTTACAATAATTTGAAAGTGAATTTCATGCTGGTCCAAAATGCCAAAAAACCTGATTGTCCTTGATAAGCTTGAAATGCTTTTAGCACAATGTTATGTGCTTCTGAGAGCTGTCTAAATGACTTTTCATGCTACTAGTGATGATGGTGGTGGCAGTGATCAATGACGTTTGTAATGAAGTTTGCGAGCGAAGATTTTCTTATTTTCTCTGAGAAGAGTTCAAATTCTGTTCCACATGGTCCTCTTTCAATGCCTAAAGAATGATTCAGGCTCACTCTTTATAAATTTGAATTCAATTAAACAAATATTGAGTATATATTCTGTATGAAACATTGCTTTAAGGCCTGGTGGGGGAAGGGGCACAGAAGAAAAATAAATCATGGTCCTTGAACTCAAGGAACTAAAAATCTCATAAAGGATGCAAAGGAAAAAAAATATTGAAGAGTAACAATGCATGAAAAGGTATAATCATGTACATTTAAGTGCTCAAGTGAGTGGTATAGATCATAAGATCCCTAGATTAAAGAAGAGGGAGATTTCTACATGCCAGAAGGCTGGGGAAGACTTCATGGAAGTGAAACTTGAGCAAGGGAAAATTATCTAAGTGGAGAATATAAAGGAGAGGATGAAAATGAGGGATATAAAAGATAATGAGAATAATAGCTGTGAAGATAGATCATTGAGTGGTTCCAAAAAGCAAGATGAATAGTTTGGATTGTATCCTTCAATAAATGGGGCACTAAAAGGGATTTTTGGTCAGTGGAATTGCATGATGAAAGTTGTCCTGAAGGTACATGATGCATTGTAGTAGGCTGTAACATCAGCTAAAGAGCATATTCCCTTAATTATATATCATCATATGTATTTATGCATTCTAACTCTTAAATGATTTTATCTTTTCTCCTTAATGAGAGTTTTAGTTTCTTGAGGTCAAGGACCAAGCATTATTCTTCTTCTGTATTCCTTCCCCTATCAAGACTTAACATAATAGGCATGGTTTAACTGTCCTACTTGCTTCCAGCCAATGCTGAAGGGCTCAGGAGGTTGAAGATTTATGGCCACTGACTTGAATCTTTAAAAGGGAGTCAATCACACTTAATCAGAAATTTTTGAACCTCTGTTTTGAGAAATGAGGGATGGGTCAACTTTCCTCCTATCAAACCTAGCTACATGACAGCTAAAGCATAGGGCTTGCTTGGACAAACCTGAAAATGTATCCCAGAACCCTAGCTACCTCTTCTGCTTTACATTTCTTTTCCTGATTGTAGGTGATCAATCAGTAATTATGAGACAGAAATTACAGTCTTGAAGACCTTCTTGGGAGTTTATGCCCAAAAGAACGTGGGTCCCTTTATCAAAGCTAATTGATAACAGAAGAAGGAGTTTCTGCACTGAAAATGATCAATGATAAAAGGATGGGTCAAAGTCCTATATTGTGAAAAGAAATAGAAATGGAAGGAATTGTCTGAACAGTGCAGAGCCAAGGTGAAATATAAAATCCTATTCAGCAGTCCTGGCAAACACTTTTGTGGTTTTTTATGATTTTTAAGTCTCACTCTTCCAGAAGAATATAATAGTAGTTATTACTGCCACTTATTTTAAGTTTTTATTAATGGATGCTTATAGCATTTGTCTTTTGTGGCAAGCAGTTAAAGAAGCTACCATAACTGGTTAGTGAAGAGCCATGGATTTTTCCTTCTATAACCTGGTGGTCATGGTCACATTGCCTAGTTCCCACTAAACATAGTTGGCTTAAGGCTGAGTCTTCCTCCCCTCTCTCACATACACAGCCTTCCTTAAATCCTACCTCATTCTGACCCTTGAATTGTTCTCCTCTTGATTGGGGACCATCTGTCCTTTCATTGCTTCACAAGGTCCTTGGGGCATTGCTAATACCCCATTACTTTCCCTGACAGGAAGTAAGTGCTAACTGGCTTTCCCATCTGCTATAAACTGAATATGAACATGAATCCTATTTATGTGCTGTCTCCTCCAATTAAAATGTGAGACTCTTGAATGCAGGGACTGTCTTTTTTCTATTTGTATCCTTAGTGCTTATTACAGTGCTTAGCATATAGTAAGCACTTAATAAATGCTGTCCCATTCCAATCTCATCCCCTGGTGTGAGCAAAACCTAATCTTCAAGAAATCTTTCCCCAGGGGATTGAAGCTGGGACATGATGAGACAAATGACATGAGAAAATGAGTTTGAACCTTATTTTAGGTGCTAGACTTTTTGAAGAATAAAGCCAGTCACCACACATATGGATCCAGGGTGAGAATTCTTTGATTGAAGGAGAAGGCATATGTGCAACAGTTATAATTGTCAGATATCAAGTGCTTTATCACTATTGGGGAGCAACCCATATGCTTAGGGCTCAACTTAATTTGTTTATTGACTTTGTAAATAAAACCTTATTGTGTTGGAACTGGATGAAATCAGACCTCCATTTGAATTGTCCTTTATATTGACACTGAACCACAGAAGAAAAATGGTGTATTTTTTGAATATATAGAGAGGTGAGAAAACTGGGGGACAGGATATGGGAGGAATTTTTAGAGAGATATGTGGGTTGAGATTAGGAGGTGGTGGGGCAGTATTGTAGAGTGAGGAGAAAAAATAAAGTAGCAGGGATCAGGTATAATGGGAGGCTGAAAAAGAAAATAGCAAAAATAAGATAGAGGGAAATTCACAAGTAATAATCACAACTTCGAATGTCAGTGGGATGTTTATAGCAGTTCTCTTTGTGATGGCAAAGGACTGGAAATTGCAAGGATCCATAAATTGGGAAATGGCTGAACAAATTGTGGTATATAGTTGTGATGGAATACTACTGTGTTATAAGAAATAATGAGCTCAAAGGTCTTAGAAAGGCATGGGAAAACTTGCATGAAATGATGAAAAGTGAAGTGAGCAGAACCAAGAAAATATTATGTCCAGTAACAATAATATTATTTTAAGAACATCTTTGGAAGATTAACTTATTTTAACTATTTTAAATGCATACATTAAAAATAATGAACACATGAAAAAGTTATCTGCGCCCAGATAAATGATAAATAGGAGTATATATATAATAATTTTGCATGTATATGTGTGTATGAGAGACAGAGACAGAGAAAGAGAGAGAGGGAGAGAGAAAGAGAGAAAGAGAGAGAAAGAGAGAGAGAGAGGGACAGAGAGAGAGAGAGAGAGACAGAGAGAGAGAG
>JAJPUD010013060.1:0-22206 GCA_023553655.1 Myrmecobius fasciatus | reverse complement strand
AGAGAAAGAGAGAGAAAGAGAGAGAAAGAGAGAGAGAGAGAGAGAGAGAGAGAGAGAGAGAGAGAGAGAGAGAGAGGGACAGAGAGAGAGACAGAGAGACAGAGAGAGAGAGAGAGAGATTGAGAGAGACAGAGAGAGAGACAGAAAAAGACAGAGAGACAGAGAGACAAGGACAGAGAGACAGAGAGACAGGGACAGAGAGACAGAGAGACAGGGACAGAGAGACAGAGAGACAGGTACAGAGAGACAGAGAGAGAAAGAGAGAGAGAGAGATTGAGAGAGAGAGAGAAAGAGAGAGAGAGAGAGAGAGAGAGAGAGAGAGAGAGATGTGTATGTGTTATGAATGCTTCATTCGGTCTACAAGAAAGAAGGGCATTGATTCCTCCCCAATTTTTTGACTGTCCTGAGAATCATAAGTCAGGTTCTAATCCCAATTCTATGTGACCATGGACAAATCCATTATTCTCTCTGGGAGGGCACTTACTAGGCTCCATCTTTCTTATTTAAAATGAAGACATTGCACAATATACAATCTTTCAGAACTCTTCCAGTGTTAAAATTCTATAATTTGGGGAATCTTCCAAAGAGCATCCATTTTGGTGCTTCATCAGTTTACTAAATTGATAAGATTTGGGATTCTCAAGAAACTGCCCTAATCAAAAATTCAAGGTGAAGAAGGTTTGGAGGGCTTGGAATTGTTTATGGAAATATTATGGTGCAGGTGTGTTCAGTCTTACTGAGTGGGACATGACTTAGTTGGCACCTTTACTTTGCCTGTTGGCCTCACTAGTGATCCTATTAACAGAATTCAGGAAGCTGCTTACATAAGTTTTTTCAGTTCAGAAAGAGCAAAGGAGCCTCTAGCTGTCTGCAGAGGCACTGATAAGGATAGAATTTATTTTCAGCAAGACATTCTTGTGTCTAACTTTGCAGAACAAAGGATGTTACAGAGTGAAAGGGGAAAAACCATAAAGTAATAATATAGACAAGTTCTAGAGATGAATGCATCCTAGTTAACTCAGCATAATACTAAAATGTGCTGTCAAAGAGAGCATGGAAATTCAGAATTATATATATAGTATATTTTGTATTAGCCATTTGTGTGCATGTGTGTGAGCATGTGCTGTGTATGTATGTATATTCGTCTAGACTTGCAATTTTTATTCCTGTGGGGAAATCCCTGGTATGGAAACTGTTTACATTAAGAAAGATTAGCAATTCTTGTGCTATCCAATCTTAATCTGGTATATTGAGAAAGTGACTATCTTATCTATTGCTATGCAACTAATATGTATTTGAGCCCAGACAACCCTAATTCTTCCTGATCCCCAAGTCAAACAAATATTAATTATAAAATACTTATAGTCAAGTTTTAATTGAATCCACTAATGGAATGGAAGAATAGTAATGAAAATCCAGAAAGTCATTTATATTTGATTGGGGAGGCATTTTTATGTTGACATTTGAACACATGTGAGTCTGTTCTGAGGAGTTCCTAAATAAAATGATAATGCTGAACATTTAAGATCCTACTAAGAAAGAGTCCAGAACCTGCTTAGCATGCCTGGGTCAGTCCAGGTGACTCTCATGTCTGCCTGTATAGCTCACATTTCTTTCTTGAACTCCAGTTCCACACCAGTCACTACCTACTGAACATCTGCATTTGAATGTCTCACTAAAATCTGGAACTTGATATGTCTAAAACAGTACTCAATATTTTCCCCTGGAAATTTGCCTTTCTTCCAAAGATCCCTGTTTTTCCTGAGTTTTTCTAGTTGGTCATCTTGGAGTCCTTGGTTCTCCTTCATTCTGCCCTGCTCCCCTATCTAATGAATTTCTATTTTTGCCAAATCTACTTCTACAACATCTGTTTCCATCACCTTTTCTCCAAGCATATGACCACTTTCCTAGAATAGGACCTCATCATACCTGACTTGGTATATTGAAATGGCCTCCTAATAGATCTCCTTGCTTTTAACATCTCCCATTTCCAACCTAATTCCTACACAGCTGCCAAAATATTCTCTCAAAATATGTCAGACCATGTCATTTTCCTTGCTCAAGAGTTTTCAGTAGCTCTGTATTGCCTCTAGAATGAAGTGGAAATGCCTCAGATTGGTATTTAAAGCCCTTCACAATACAGCTACAGCCAAACTTATTTCATTTTACTTTTCTCCATATACTCTATGAGTTATCCAAACTGGCTTAGTTACCATTTACTGAACAAGACATTTCACATCTTTCCTTTGTCCTGTCTACAAGGTTCATTCTTCACCTTCTTCTTTTAGAATCCTTAATTTTGTGCTGATCACTTACATGGATTAGTACTTGTAGAATGGAGTCCTTACATATTTTGGAGATAATTATATTTGATTATAAACTATAGGAAAGCATGTAAGCAAATAGAAATTCTTATGTAATGCCATATAATGTGTGGATAATCCACAAATGTAATATAAAATAATACTAGTGCTAATAATAGCTAGCATGTATGTAACACTTTAAGGCAGGAATAAAAATTGCAAATCTGGACACATACATATATAGCACATGTTCATACATATGCACACAAATGGCTAATGCAAAATATACTAAATATATAATTCTACAATTTCTTTGACTGTACATCTTGATATTATGCTGAGTTAACTAACATGCATTCATCTCTACAACTTGTTTATATTATTACTTTATGTAAGTGTCCCTTTAACTCCTTATATCCTTTGTTCTGTCAAGTTAGATACAACAATGTCTTGTTCAAAATAAAGCACTTTACAAATATTCTCTCATTTTATCCTTAACAACCCTAGGAGGCGGCTGTTAATATTATCCACATTTCATGGATAAGGAAACAGAAAAAAACAGAGGTTAAGTGACTTACCCAGAATCACACAATTAATATGTATCTGAAGCTGGATTTTAACTCAGGTCTCTCTGATTCAAAGTTTGGCATTCTAGATACCAGGTCACCCAGCTACCTTTTGTAGAAGGAGGTGGTGGAGAAAAAGAAGCACAAAACATCTAATATCTGGTGAGATTTGGCTCAGACAAGGTTTCACATTTCCAAGGGAGGGAGAATGGCATCTACATTTTTAGTGGTTCCCCACTGAACAAAGAAGACACTTCATAGAGGTTTCTTCAGTGAATGTTACTTTGCAGTTTCCATAACTGTTTCTCATAATACTATTGAAAATGTAGGCATGTGATGCACAGAAGTAGACCATATCTCTAAGGACTGAAAGAAGTTATATCTGGTCCAAATAACCTTTTTTTAAAAATAATTTTGGCTTATGTATTTTCATAAGAACCTATATCTGTGATAAAGCTATAACAATGCTAAATAATATCAATATTACTATATCAATTGGTTAATTCAGTCAAAAACTGTTTACTTCAGTGGTAGAATCCATAAATTTAATTATTTCATACCATATTAATAAAAAACAAAGATCCCATTTCATTTTGACTGAATTGTCTCCTCTTCCATGCATGGAATTCTGAAGCCATGATCTGTAAGTAGCAATGCTGTGGATAAAGATCCATGTTCTATTAGTAGGCATCAAGAGCTTGAACTTTGCAGAATGGATTGTGTTTCCAGTCAACCAGAGATATTCAGGAACTTATTTCCAGTCACCAAATGTTTGTTGTACTTCCCCAGAGACTCGCTTAGGCATGTTCATCCTAAGCAAATGAATCCTTCCTTCTGTCATTGCTTGGGGAACTGATTTCATTAGGCACAAATTTGCTGTATTCCTAGTTACCACTCACATCCTTTCTGTAGGTGTGAGTGCCTCAAATGTCACCTTCATAAAGCCTCTTTTTGCTCCTTTGGCTGGTAATGACTTCTTTTCCAAGAAGCTCACAGAACATTTTTGTGTTGCAGCTCTCTAATGTTCATGTCATGCAATACTAGATATTATATTCATTTGTGTGTGTGTGTGTGTGTATGTGTGTGCGCGCGCGCGCGTGTGTGTGTGTGTGTGTGATTTCCCTTGGAGGCTGTAAGTTTCAAAAGAGAAGGATCTGTCCCTTATTTAAACACTGGATCTCCTAGAGAACTTAGGATAGGGCTCTGCACACAACAGGTCCTTTAAAAATGTTTATTGAATGAATGAATGAACATAATTTTTTCTCTATTTTCTTCCTAGAGCTAAAATTCTTTACACAGTGACTTGTACATAAAAATAACTCATTTTAAAAACACTTGAAGCTTTGCAACATATGTTTTTTCCTCTCACAATAACCTTGATTTGGACAGTACAAGTATTAAAGACCTTTCAGTTTAGAGATGAGGAAACTGAAGATCTTAAAAAGGTTAAGTACCTTGTCCATAGTGAAATAGGTGACTAGTATCTGAGGCAGAATTCAAATCCAGGTCTCTTGATGCCTCATCTACTGGTCACATTGCACCTAATAGACATTCATTCACAAAATAGGGATGCATTCAATAAATATTTGATTAAGTGATTTGAATTGAATTAAGCCTGAATAGTGTAAGCATCAGTCTGAGTGGGAAATGAGATTCCAGAAACTATAAATATTGTTTTACTCTATTAAAATGTAAGATACTTAAGGTCAAATACTGTCTTGCTTTTTTGTATCTCCAGCACTTAGTGCAGTACTTGGCACATAGGAAGGTTTTAATAATTTCATCTTTCCATCCCTCTATTCATTCATTCATTCATTCATATTTTTTGACCACCCTCAGCTACGTTATTCCTTTATAATGGACTCAAATGCCTCCACTGTTACTTCATGAAGAACTTTTCTCAGAACAACTTACATACAACATTTCTTCTCCTTGTATATTCCACAAAATTCTCTGCATAGCATCATAACACAAGTACATAAACTGGAACAAGAAAATGCTTTATAATTTGTACACACACACACACACACACACACACACACACACACACACACAACTACCCTCCAAGATAATTCATTCTTTCTATCAACCATGAGATCCATTCATTCCCATACAAATTTCTTGGGAAAGATATGTCACTTATTTACAACTTGTGTGACCTTAGATTAGTCACTTAAATTCTTTGGGCCACAATTTCATGAAGTTTACAAAGCACATTTTGGTGCTCAATGATGCCAAGATTTTTCTAACATTAAATTTATTGTCACAGGGAATTCCCTATGCCAATGAAATCAAAGGACCCTTTTCCCACTTTTCCCATTCTAATGTGCATGGTGACTCCCCTGAGAAAAAACAAACTTCTTGAAAATAGGGTTTGCTCATTTATTTATTTATCCATTCATTTATCTATTGATTTGTTTGTTTATTCATTTATTTTGTCATTGTAACCCCAGGACCTAGCACATCGTCTATCTCAGAGTAGGCACTTGATTAATATTGATTGATTGATTGATTGATTGACAACTTCTCCAAGACTCATTTTCTTCATCTGTACAATGAGGAAAATAAAACTTACATTACATACTCCAAAGGGTTGTTGTAAAGAAAGGGCATTGTAAACCATGAAGTCCTATATAAGTTTCAGCTGCTGTTACTACTATTATTGCACAGTCTGGAAGAATTCAGAGCTTAAAAGTTCTCGATTCTTGGTAGCAACATAGCTGAATTGATACATGTGGTAGAGAGACCCCCAAAACATATATGGGAATTTGACTGGAAGCAGCGTCAGAGAACTAATCCATTCTTTCTATCAACAGTACCTGAACAAATTCAGCCTTCAGAGATCAGAAAAATCTTCTAGGAAGAAGAATGGTGTCAAAGCTGCTGATGTTCATTAACTTTGGGCCAAGAAGACTTGAAAAACACAACTCCCAGAAGTCCTTGAGCAAACAAAATATAAATCCCCCAAATGCACATACCACAAAATTTCACATTTCTCTTGGCCTCTGTCTTGGCCACTTGCAATGATCCTCTCTTAATGCTTTGCATCCATATTGTCCCCTTCCTTTCTTCATGGTAATTCCCAGGGAAAGACTGTGAATGGATCTTATGAATGCCTCTGCTCCTTTTCTACATTACTTTTTATCCGTATTCCTTTCCCCTGCTCCTGCTCAGTACCCTACTGGCTACAGCAGTTTGGTCAGCTGTGACAAACTCTTTATTTCCACAATTGGAAATGTCTTAAAATTCAATCACCTTGAGGAAAAGTACCTCATTTAGTTAAATTTTTCATTAAATTATTAAGATGAGATATTTTCCTTGAAGTTGGTTTTAATAGTGAAAAAAGCAGGATAAGCAAACAGGTATTTCTGGATTATAGTAAGAAAGATAATGAAAAATGGATAAGAAAGGAAAAAAGAACCTAGGAATAAAAAAGACAAATTTTCCCTGTTTCATAATTCTGTCTAGGGTAACAGCTCTCAAACTATTTTATCTTCAGGACTTTACAATCATAAAAATTATGTAGGAGTCCTCAAAATGTTTTTATTTATATGTATTATATCTGTTGATATAATTCAGAAATAAATATGAACACATTAGAAATTAAAATGTCAATATTATTATGAAAATGTTTTTGCCTCATGGACCTCCCCCCCTCCCTCTGGAAAGGGTCTTGGAAATTCCTAGTAATCCTCAGACTATACTTTGAGAATGCTGGTTCAGGAGAAAGCTTTTGCAAAAGGGTAAATTAAATTACTCAAACATTCTTAGAGTCATAGAAAGTTGTATTCAGGGATGTGGTAGACCCAAATCATACCATTTCCCAAGAGCCAGTTAAGTTTTCAGCATGAGCATTTATACCTCAGAATCAACAAATGTAAATCAGGGCTTGGCTTATTTTTTATTTTTATTTTTTTTAGATTTCAGGAAGTATTGTATAAAAAGTTAATAAAGCAAAGATAATGGAGTAAAGGAAGGGACTCACTGAACTCTCCCTTCAAACCCTCCAAATTCTTTTAAATAATGACTTAAAATTTTTAGAGCATCAGAACACTCAAAAAGATGGAGTAGAACATTTTCCAGCCAAAGACAACTTAGAAAGTCAGCAAGAAAGATCTGTGGCATCAGGGTGAGAGTCCAGATCATAGTGCCAGTGCAGACCATGCCAACACAACCACAGCCACAGTCCTGGCAGGGGTACCAGCAAAGCAGAAACAGACCTTGGGTCTCTGAATTAATGGCAGGACTGTTGACTTTTAGCCCTCTTAGCCCAGAAACACCAAAGACAACTTGGAAGGCCAGTAGGAAAAGTTCATCAGTAGAGGGAGAGGGCTTTGGGAAAGCAGCAAACCATGAGTTGGAGTGGGCAACAATGGCAGCAGCAATTTCTGGAGGTCTTTTTACTAGCACTGAAGAAGGACTCTGTTGCTTTAGCTCACTAGAACTTATAGCTACAATGGAGGAGGAACATTCCTCATAGTTACAAGACACAAAAGATTGCTTACGGTCAGGTCTCTAGAAGGACCTGACCTTCTGAAAACAGCTCCACAAAACCCCTGAAGCTTGGGACAGTGCACCCTCCACCCTGGAAACAGAGTCTTACTTAAAAAAAAAAAGTTAAAAGGTAAATATTAGGCTGGAAAATGGGAAAATTTTCTTTTGTAAAAAGATCCTGACCATAAAAAGTTACTATATTGACAAGGAAGACCATAACACACACTCAGAAGATAACAAAGTAAAAGTTCCTACATTCAAAGCCTCCAAGAAAAAATAAGAATTGGGCTCAGGCCATGGAAGAGCTCAAAAAAGAATTTTGAAAATCAAGTAAGAGAGATAAAGGAAAAATTGGAAAGAGAATTAAGAGTGGTGCAAATGAAATTAAAAAAAAAAAAAAAACTGAGAAAAAGAATGCCTTAAAAAGCAAAATTGGCCAAATGGGAAAGAAGATACCAAAGCTAGCTAAGGAAAATAATGCCCTGAAAATTAGAATTGAGCAAATGAAAGCTAATGACTTTAGGAGAAATCAAGAAACAAGAAAACAAAACCAAAAGAATGAAAAAATTGAAAACAATATCTAATTTGAAAAACAATTGACCTGGAAAATGGATCCAGGAGAAATAATTTAAAAATTATTAGTCTACCTGAAAACTCTGATCAAAAAATGAACCTAAACATTATCTTCTGATAAATTATGAAGGAAAACTATCCTGATATTCTAGAATGATAGTGATAAACTAGAAAATGATAGAATCCACTGATCACCTTCTGAAAGAGATTCCAAAATGAAAACTCCCAAGAATATTATAGCCAAATTATAGAACTCCCAGGTCAAAGAGAAAATACTGAAAGCATCTAGAAAGAAACAATTCAAGAATAGTGGAGCCACAGTCAGAATAACACAAGATTTAGCAGCTTGTACATTAAAGGATAAGAAACTTGGAATATTATGTTCTGGAGAGCAATGGAGATAGGATTACAATCAAGAATCACCTATCCAGTAAAACTGAGTATAATCCCTCAGGGGGAAGGTGGAAATTCAATGAAATAAAGGACTTTCAAACATTTATAAGGAAAATACTAGATTTGGATAGAAAAAATTTCAAATATAGGACTCAGGAGAAGCATAATGAGATAGTCATTATTTAAGGACACACAGAAATCATAGAATTGGTGAATTTGAAAAGATTTCAGAGGTCATTCAGTCTAATCTGCATTTTTAGAGGAATCTCTTATAATATCTTCAAGAAATAAGTGGTCACTCAGTTTTCTACTTGAAGGTCTTTAGTCAGGAAGAAAGCCCTGACCTCTTAAGGTAACTCCTGCTGCTTTGAGATAGTCTGATTGTAAATTCCCTCATTACTATTCACTTTATATGGAGCTACTCACTACAATTCTAGTTATTACTTGTAGTTATGCCCTCTGGAGTAAGATGACCCAATTCTAATCAATATTCCAAATGACATCCTTTCAAATACTTGAAGGGAGTTATGTTTTTTCTACAAGTTATTTCCAACAACAACAAGCTCCATTACTAAAATTATTCCTTATATGCCATGTTGTTAATGTCCTTCACTATCTTCATTACCCTCTTCTAAATACTTTTAGATTAACTTCCTAAATGTGCTTCCTAAAAATGTGATGCTAACAACTGAACACAGCACTACAAATATAACCAACTGCAGATTCTATGATGGTATTGCTGCAACTACAGATTACATTAGTTCTTTGGGTTTTTTTTTATTCTATTTTGTTGCCATATATTGAATGTACAGTTAGTGTGCAGGAGTCATCTCATACTTACAAATACTTGACTTACATTGTCAACTTGAACATTTAAACGTTAAAGAAATAAGGACTCAATTTTTTGTTTTGTTTTGTTGCATTTTCAGACAAGAGGTATCAAATATGTGTTATGGTTATCTGAACCACAACATTCTTGAATGCTTATGGACCAGATTAAAATCTAATTGGGAAATATTTAACAAAATAAACAAAGATACAATAAAACAGTTTGTTGCTAGTTAGTTATTTCAGAAGCTTCATGAGCCTAATTTGGGTTTTCATGGCAGAGATACTAGAGTGGTTTGCCATTTCTTTTTCCAACTTATTTTACATATGAGAAAACTGAGGCAAATAGCATTAAGTGATTTGCCCAGGATCTTACAGCTAGTCTGAAGCTAGTGTCTGAAGCCAGATTTGCATTGAGATCTTTGTGACACCAGGTCTGATATCCACTGTACCACCTAGTTGTCCAACAATAGAACAGAGAAAAAGTTAATAGGTTTCATAAGTTAATATCTTGGGGAAGGAATTCTTATGCTCAGTTTAGTGGCTGCTATTTCTTTTTAATTCAATACCAGTATTCTAGACATAAGAAAGTGATGCACACAATGTTAATTCAGATTAAACTTCAAAGTGTGTTGTGCATATTTTTTTTCAGAGAGCCAGTTACTAAATATTGACCAGCAAACTCTTATTTTTGATACACTAAAATATCCAAGTCCTGGGGCACTAGGTGGTGCGGTGGATAGAGAACCAGCCCTGAGGTCAGGAGGACCTGAATTCAATTCTGGTCTCAGACACTTAACATTCCCTAGCTGTGTGACCCTGGGAAAGTCACTTAACCCCACTTGCCTCAGCAAAAAGAAAAAAAAAATCCAAGTCCTTTTTTGAGTCAAACCATTATTTAACCACATTTCCCTATCTTGTACTTCATAAATTGATTTATTCTTAATCCAAATATAGCCATTTAAATTTGTCCTTAATAGGTCATTCATTGGTAAGCATGATATCTATGCTTTTATCCAAGTCATTGATAAAAAATATTAACTGCATTGGGTCAAGTTTAATAGTTGTGACTCTCCATTATAGACCAATCAATCAACCAACAAGAATTTATCAAACACGAACCATGTGCCAGACACTGGGACAATCCTCCAGGTTGACATTAACACATTAATGACTACTTTTGAGATCCAGTCATGCTGTTTCAGATCTAACTGTAATGTCTTGCACACATCTTTTCTTTGTCCACAAGAATATCATTATAATGTCAAACACTTTCCTGAAATTCAGGTAAATAATATCTATTACTTTTCACTTATCTATTCACCTATTATTTTTCACTGACTGAGAGTCATCTCAGGCAGATGACTCTAAATTGTGTTTCCTGTGATAGTACCAATTCCAGATCCTTTGTCATTAATTTATTATGAAATTCCAAGTGAAAATTTGAATTCTTCTTTCTGAAATGTGCTTTGGCAAGATGAAAATGTATCTAAATGGCTTTCCTTATCTGTGATTCACATGGTCTTTTTTTTTTTTGCAACAGGAAATTTTATTTTCTTTCACAGCCTCTACGATTTCCTTGTAGTAATACTGTGCTTACACTAATCATACGGCATGAATCCAAACATGCTGCTCATTAAAGTTCTGGAAATTCAGGGTCTGTGCAAAAGTAATTCTCCTAATCATAACAGTCAGTAATAAAAAGAAATGATTAGTCAAAACAAGGTGGGACCCTGCTGAGATGCTCTGTTTTACTTGGGTTTTCCATAACATCTAAGAATGTGGTATTACATACTTTACAAAACACTAATATTTGTTCAAGTTCTTCTTGCTTCTCCCATTCAGAGAAGCTAATTGTGAGAGAAAAGGAGTAGACGAACCTTTCCTGGAAGAGAATATATCCTATATTCTTAGGGTAGGAAAGATGCATCACTACTTACAGGAAAAATAACTCAAGTTCAAGCCAAGGACTAAGGACCAGTCAAGCAGTTGCAGTTTAAGAACCAAAAGGCATGGTGATGCTAAGACCACTAAAGTCTATCAAAGTGGTACCTTTTATCACAGGCTATGAGTTAGTTTCAATTGCCTCTGTGGTACAGCTTGTTTTGTGTCTTAACTTACAATGCCAGTTTTCCCTCTTGGCTTGGCTTCTACCCTTTGATCTTATGTAGTAGATGACATATTCTAAAGCTAGAATAGAACCTCTGAAGTCAACTTATTCAATTCCTATGTTAAAGATGAAGAAACTGAGGCATTATCCAAGGACACACATACAGTAAACTTCAGAAGCTAAATTTGAACCACATAATCAGTGCTCTTTCCATAATACCACACATATTTGGTGTCCAAAAAACAGTCATCCCACCGAACTAGGAAAACCTTATGTTGTTATCCTTCTGGGGTAAAGAGTTTAACTCTTTTCTGCTAGTTATTTGATATTGTTGCTATATTAGATGAATTTAAATTTTCTTAATCCTGTAATTCTCATGCATTTGGGTTAAACAATATGGAGCTCTGGAAGGGATAGTATTGCCCAGGTAGATTGTCAATTGTGATAGTTTCCAAAGATCTTTGATTCTATGTGGTAACAGCCCATTTTCAACTTCCGGTTGTAGGTAAAGGAACTGAAAATGTCTAAGTTAAAGAGCAGTAGGCTTTGATAGCACATTATGGTATCTTTAAAAATTTGATGGGATATGGAAGAATTAAACCTGTTCCTCAGTCTCAGAAGATAAAATTAGTAGATATTAATTGAAGTTTCAAATGGACAAATTTATGCCAGATATAAGGAAAAATTTCTTAATGCTTATACATATTTCCCTACCCCCCAAAATGGATTATTTTGGCAGTTAATTATTTTTCCTTAGTGGAAGCAATTAAGCAAAGACTGGGTGACCACATGTTGGATGCCTTGAAAAAATGATTTTTTTTTTCCTGATATGGATTGACAAAATGATTACTGAGCTCCCTTTAAGCTCTAAAATTCAGTAGTTCTCTGATGGAACAGGAAGCATAAACATAGCTTTTAGGCAAGATCACTGCCAACTCCCAAGGGGAAAAAATCTACAAATGAGTTTAGAGACATTAAAACCAAATTCCTTTAGGATCCCTTATCTAATTTCACATGTATATTAGAAGGTGAATTGATATTGATAATTGATAAATGGTCAAAGGAAATGAATTAACAATTTTCAGATGAAGAAATTAAAATCATCTATATTTTTTAAAAAAACACTCTAAATAGAACAATTTGGAGCTATGCTCAAAAAGTTATCAAACTGTGCATACCCTTTGACCCAGCAGCATTTCTATTGGGCTTATATCCCAAAGAAATCATAAAGGAAGGAAAAGGCCCCACATGTGCAAGAATGTTTGTGGCAGCCCTTTTTGTAGTGGCTAGAAACTGGAAATTGAATAGATGTCCTTCAATTGGAGAATGGCTGAATAAATTATGGTATATGAATATTATGGAATATTATTGTTCTGTAAGAAATGACCAGCAAGATGATTTCAGAGAGGCCTGGAGAGACTTACATGAACTGATGCTGAGTGAAATGAGCAGAACCAGGAGATCATTAACACGGCAACAACAGTACTATATGACGATCAATTCTGATGGACATGGCTCTCTTCAACAATGAAATGTTTCAAACCACCTCTAATTGTTCACTGAAGAAAGCCATATACACCCAGAGAGAGGGATGTGAAATGTGGACCACAATATAACATTCTCATACTCCTTGATTGATATTTGCTTACATTGTGTTTCCTTTATCTGATATATCATTTGTGTAGATAAGATTTTTCTTGCACAACAATGATAAGTTTGGAAATATGTATACATATATTCGATTTGCCAATATTTTAACATAATTAACATGTAGTGGATATCCTGCCATCTAGGGGAGGGGTGGGGAGTTGGGGGGAAAATTTGTAATGGAAAGCTATTTAAGGGTTATTGTTGAAGAATTACCCACGCATATGTTATGCAAATAAAATTTAAAAAAATAAATTAAAAAAAATAAAAAAATAAAATAAAAAAAAACAACACTCTAAATAACTACTGATCAGAGAAATGCAAATTAAAACAACATTGAGGTACCATCTCACACCTCTCAGATTGACTAAGATAACAGGAAAAGATAATGATAAATGTTGAAGGGGATGTGGGAAAACTGGGACACTAATGCATTGTTGGTGGAATTGTGAAATGATCCAAACATTCTGGAGAACAATTTGGAACTATGCCCAAAGGGTTATATTCCCTTTGATCAATCAGTTCCACTACTGGATCTGTATGCCAAAGAAATCATAAAAGAGGGAAAAGGATCCATGCATGGCAAATCATTTGTAACAGTTCTTTTTGTAGTGGTGAGGAACTGGAAAATGAGTAGATGCCCATAAATTGGTGAATGACTGAATAATGGATTTATATTGTTCTATAAAAATGACAAACAGGCTGATTTTAGAAAGCACTGAAAATATTTACATAAATTTACAAGGAAACATTGTACACAGCAACAGCAGAATTGTGAAATGCTCAACTCTGACAGACTTGGTTCTTCTCAGCAGTTCAGTTATCCAAAGAAATCCCAATAAACTTTGGATGGAAAATGCCATCCACATCCAGATGAGAGCTATGGAGATTTAATTTAGATCAACACATACTATTTTCACCCATTATTTTTCCTTGTGGTTTTCCCCCTTGCTTTGATTTTTCTCTCCCAATATGATACATATGGAAATGTGTAAAAAAAAAAAAATGAATGGTACATGTATAACAAAAAAAAAGTTTTTACGTGTAACTGGGGAAAATAACAATAATATAATAATAAAAATATTAACTAAAAAAAGAGAAGGGGAATGGATAGAGGGAGAAAATTAAGTTCATATAGGGGAAGTTTAGTTTAAATTCCTAGGAGAACTATCCAGTTATAAAAAATGAAATAAAATACTAAAATGGAGAATTGAAGGACACTGTGCTATCTCCATCCTTGGGAAATATTCAAAAATCAATGCAAGATGTAATCTAGAGAGCAATTCTAGCTCTGAGATATGAATCCATAATACTGACTGAGGTACAGATTACAAGAGTAAGAATAATATTTTATGGATCCCTTCTCTAAAATGGGACTTAAGCACATTTTATAAACTCTCAGATATGAGAAAACAATTTGAGAAATACTCATCAGAGGAGAGAGTATCTGCTTTTTAGGTTATTAATAATAAGGGGCATTTAAAGAGACATCTGAAGTCTTCAAAATACTTGAGACTTATACTATCCCTAGATTGTTATCAAGGTAATAAGATTATTCTCCCCACTGACAGAAAGTGAGGAAATTGAGGCTGAGGACGATTAAATGACTTGTTCTTTCCCATATGGCTTGTGAGGGTCACAGATAGCATTTGAATTCCAGGACCAATACTGTATGCAACATGTAATACTTACTCTCCTCTCTAGCATTCAAAGAATTATTTTCTTCTTTAAATCTCTCCTTTTCTACTTCGTTAACTTTTTTTTCCATAATCTTGGTTTTTTTTGGATACTTTTTATTTTTAGTTTTTCCTCAATGTCTCTCATTTGATTTTAAAATTTTCTTTTGAGTTCTTCTATAAATTCCATCTGGGCAGGGAGTCATTTTACATTATTCTTTGGGGTAGAAGCTGTTTTTACTTCAATGTCCTCCTCTGAAGATGAACCCTGGTTTTCCCTGTTCCCATAGTAAGTTTCTATGGTTGGATTCTTTCTTCTTTGCCAGCTCATTTTTTTTTTTAAATAAGAGATATTAATGTAAGCACCTCTAATCAAGGGGCGGGGGGATGGTACCTCAGCTCTCCCCTTTGACCTGGAACCCCAAATCAAGAGTTCCCCACTCCTGCAAGTGTACACAGCCAGCAGCACCCCTACCTTCCCACCCGCTTTTTCACTCACTGAATGCTGGTTCCTTCTTGCCCAGGGCTGCATCTCTGCAGAGCTGAGCCTGGCATTCCTAATCAGCCAAGGTCCCCTCAGTCTTCCCAGACTCAGACCCCCCACTCTTCACACTGTGAGGGAGGGTGTGAAAGTATCACTTGAGGCTCCATCCAAATCCAACTCAGCTCAGGGCTCCCCATTTGGCGATTCTGCAGAGCTAGCCTGGAGGTATTTGTACTCCTGGACAGGTTAATTCCCTTCAGATCTTCTTGGGTTGTATCAGGAGGACCTCTGTTCTGTCCAGAGCCTTTTTGATTTTTTACCAGTCTATGTTCACCCTGAGATGCAAATTTGTTCGGGGGGGGGGGCGGAATCCAGAGAGCCTGAAATTTACCAACTGATTCCACAGAATCCTCCCCTCTGAAAATTCTTCTAATAAGCTAGGAAATTTACTTATTGGAAAATTATAGGTGCTTCAAGGGAAAGTTCTTGAATGTCCTTGGGAACTGTAATAAAAAAATGTAATGCAGTTTTCATATTGTAAGAAACATTACAAGAATCCCAGTCATTAGCTATCTGGATCAACAAGTTTGATGAGATATGTCAAATGCTGCCTTTGAAAGATGCATTGTTAGTGTAAATATTTGGAAAATAGTCGGGAGAAATGTTAAAAGATAGATTGGTAAGGACTTCCATTGCTGTATACTTTTCAGAGGCAGCTCAGCAAATTTAACAAGCAAAAAAAAGGAGGTGGACCCATGTTCAGGAGTAGAGGGAAATGCAGATGAGGGGCAAAAGAGTCCTGAGTTGATGCAGTTAAGAATATATAAGAACTCCCAGGATGCAGGAGTTCAGGCAGCAAAAACTTTCTTTTTGATAGGAATATTTTGGTCACTAGGCTCAAAAAAATAGATGCCTTCCAACTAATATCTTATAGTTAATACTTGAAAAAAATAAAGACAATGAAATATGAATCAAGAATTTCTGATCTCAAAGGAGAGAATTCCCAATGGTAGAAGAAGATTGACTCTTCTGGGACTATTACTTGGGTTTGAAATGGCCTGGGGATCAAATCAGAAATAGGAGAACACAAATGCTAATTGATTCAGGAGCTCCATGCAACTATAAATTAAAACAAAGTCAGTAAATGGAAATCACACCAAGGGAATTTTAGCTATGCTGGGAGCAGATTCAAAGAAGAAATAAGATTACCTGAGGTGGATGAGATAATGATAACTCACTGTGGTGAGAAAGATAAACTAGCTAACTTTTATTTTTGTTTAGGTGTGATCTTATGTCTCTCTCCTCTTATCAAAGGGAATGAACTCTGAGCCAAGTTAGTGTTTTGTTCAGGGCTATATCAAGGCCCTTTCAAATTAACTGAATCATTAGCGACTTGATTAGGTGACCTACCTTGGGGGAGTTTAAGAAGAAGGAAGACTAGATCATATCTTTGATATTTAAATTGATTATTATTGTGGACCTTTGCATTGTTTCTTTAAGCTTTGGGAGGTGATTTAGAGCCAGGTAAGCCTTCCACACTCCAGAAAGACATTACTTGGATACTTGAGAAAGTTTTTGTTGCAAGCATGTTATTAGATCTCCCCTAGGATTCTCACTATTGAAAAAATGTGGTTAGAAGAACAGAGTGTATTATGTGTGTGTCTGTTTCTGTGTATTTGTGCTAAAGTCCACAGAAGTAAAATGATTTTTTCCAAGATCACATAGCAATTAGCAGAGTAAAGTTTTAAATACAAGTCCACTGTTTCCAAATATAATGCTTTTTAAAAACCACATATAGCCTTAGATATTCCTTTATCTGTGTGAGGCTTTGCATACTATGATATTCCAATAAATCTAATTATTCAGGGGGCAGTTCCTTCTTCTAATGATAAGATTATTAATCTCTGTCTGCCCTACATGTATAGCTATCTCAATGTCTTTCTATAAATCAACCACAGAGCATCTATCCAACATGCTCAAAATGTTCTTCTAGTTCTATTGGCAATGCATGGATACCTATAGAGTATGTGAGTTATTGTTCATCTCTCATCTCTTATTATTCCTTCTCATCCCTGGGTTTCCATTTTGTTGTGACTGTGTTTAACAATTGGCTATAAATCTGTCTTTTGATATTAGATGAGACTATAACAATAAGGCCTAGGGGCAAGGTATATGAGATAACATATGAAGGCCCTCTCCAACATGAGAATTCTATGATATTTTATGAAAAATGATCAAAAAGAATATTGAAGAAAACATTTCTTTTTCTTTTTTTTTCTTTATGAAAAAAAAAAACTGGAAACATTTTTTCCTCTCAATGTTCTCTGCTCATGTACCACTTTGAAAGGCATAAATCAGAATAGAATCTAGGTAATAATAGGTGTGAAAAGACTGTGGGTCAAATTTTCATAGACTTCATCAGACTTTCCTTGGGAATCCACAGAAATGTCAATGTGAAATGTCACACACAACTACAAAAGAGATCTATACTGCCAATCTCCCATGTGTATAGGGGTGGCCCAACAAAAGTCTAGGCATGAATTTAAGTTGGATTTTTCAAGGAGTTTCCAAAATCATTCTACAGAAAGGAAAAGTAGTAAGGGAGAAATAAAGAAAAATCTATGAAGTCTTCTCTAAGGAGTTCTAGGTGTTTTTTTCCCTTTAGTAATATTGAGTGACTTTGAAAACAAGACGTTTTCTTCCCCCCATATGAAGGAGAAATAGTTCCAAAAAAGTGCATGCAAGTAGCTTCATGAACCCTTAGCAAAATTGCTTTCTGTACCTGAAGTGTGACCCATAAAGAAAATAACTTTAAAAATATAGAATTGGAGGATTTATTGCTTGAAAGATGGTTAAAAATAATCCATTTTAGTTACCTCCCCATCAATTTTACAAACAAACTTTACAAATTTTCTAAGGCCCACAGATTTTTGAAATCTGTAAAATGATTTCCCCCCAAAAAACACAGTAAATAGAAGAGCAAAACTTTGAATTTAGGCTCTCTGTTCCCAAACATAGAGTTTTTTCCCACCACAGATAATTTTGGCCATTCTTATTTTAAGAGGATGAGACTGATTAGAGACCTTTATCTTTGTAAGTCTAAGAATACTCCGATATTCTATTGTATCTTTCATCTTCTTGATGGGGTTACTTTCTCCAACAATATGAATGACAAATAATCCATGGCTGCCCCACCTTTATCTATCTTGTCCATGTCCTTCTATAAACCAACTTCAGGGGATCCACCCATCATGCTAGGAAATGTCTCTTCATTCTCTTATCAATATGCAGATGCCAATGAAGCATGTCAGCTATCAGTTATCCTTCACTCCTTTACCAGATTAACTTTTTGTTGTGTGTTCATAAACTTTACCAGATTAACTTTTTGTTGTGTGTACATAAACTTCTTAGATGATGTCCTTTATAATACTTCTTCTGAAGCCTTCCTTAAATGTAATGTGTTATAGCCTGCAATTCTCTATTGCCCTTTCAGGAATCTTTAGTCAGTTATTTATTGACTGTACTGTACTAGGAATTGTTGTCATACAAAACAACACAAGATTATGTGTTAAAAAGATGGACATTTGTTTGAGAGAGAAGCTTGGGGTCTCTTAAAAGAGCTTCACTGTTTCCCCAAGACAATTTTGCTCATTCTTCTCTTATTTAATTTTGTCAAACAATGTCCGTTTGTAGCATCTAAGATTTATGAACAAAAAATCAAATTTTCTGACCCATCTGTCTAATTGCCAATCATAATTTGAATAATGGCCATTTTTTTTCTTGTATGAACAGTTAAGCTTAGCTCTTTGAAGGAATATGGACTCATTTAGGAAGCTATATAATGTTTCAGGGCTTGATGTAATTGTCACAATATTATTTGCAAATAAGAGCATTTAGAAGATCTTACCATCTGTGAGGAATGCAGAGAATACCTCTTCAAATTGAGTTCACTAGTCATCTTTCATGACAATGACAAACTCCATTTGTGAGTATATCTCTCTCAATTTTTTGCCTTACTTGATATTGATTATCAGAAAGTATAATGGAACAATCTCTGTTGTTTCAAGTAACATTTATGATTTGGACATACATATATATATAGTGAGCATTACTTTGGAGGTTAACCTTTAAAGTGATTTTTTTCAGTTTTTGGAACTCTCTCTTTTATTTTTAAATAAAACAATCAAGTCTCTTGCCATGGATCTTTCAAATTTATTTTTCCTTCCATTGTTTCTCACTGGTTTGCATGGTGATTCTGTTTATAATTCTCCATTGTTCTTTTCCATAAGATTTCACCAATGATTTCATAGCCTAAACTAGGGGTGAGTTGATTCTCTTGGCTAATATAATTCTCTGTGAAGTAGAACAAGTGTTTGCTAGATGAGGTACATTTTAGAATCTTCTTGTCTCCACATTATAGTGATTGATTTATTAATTTTATATAAGAATGGTAATAGTCTGAGTTGATATCCATTCTTCCATCCATTTTTAAAACATTTAATAAGTTGTAGAAATAGATCAGATCGTATTTGTCTTAATTGAATACTAGTTCAGTTCCCTATTTTTATTCTTCTCCTTTTGTATTAGTTTTCATCTTTGTTCTCACAAGTAGGTGGTCTGATCACATCCAGACAGATCATTTGGAATGACTTCCACATAAGTAACATATTGTTTACTGCCTGTGAAAATATAATCAATTTCATTTTGCTTTGCTATTTGGGGCTCACCAGGTCCAATGCCTCCTAACTGTTTTTTTTCTTTCAAAGCCTATGGATAAAAGGACTAAAATTGTCATGCTAGGAACACTTTTCACTCCCCATTCATGTGAAGACTGTCCGGTAGTTTTTTAGCAAAAGTGGCTTCTGCCTAAGTTCAGCGTTATTTGCAAACTTTCCTCTCTGCTCCACAGTCAAACAAAAAAATCTTTGTTGGAAAAGAGCTCCCCTAACTCTGATGCTGTGCTCACCAGTCTGAATTGTCTGCTACCATTGTTTCCCAGTCACCCATTGCCACATCATTTACAGCTCACTCTATAGCAGCTGCTTGATTACCCCACTGTGATCTATTCTTCCTGTGAACCCAGCCCAGTGGATCTGCGAAGCAGCAAGCATCATTTCCCTTCAATACCAGCAGACTGGCCACATGCCAGGGCCTTGTTGTTGATGATCCTGTCTCACTACATTAATGCTCAGGAGGGATCGTCAGTGACACTGATGAAGCTGCTCCAAAAGTCAGACGTGGCATCCATTGCAGGGCCAAGTCCCACAGCAATAAAGAATATCAGAGACTATGGTTATCATCCTATACATCTTCAATTTGGCACATTAGGGGAAACAGTGGGGGAGAGCCACCAGGATGTCACTGATGTCACTCAGCCTCAATGCTCTATCTTTCAGATTTGTGAAGAGATTTTGGCCTTCTGATTTGAAGCCTTTGACATACACCATAACTTTCTTGGGCTTCAGTTTCCTCGTCTGTAAAATGAGGATGATACTATTTGTAATTACCATCCTCACAGGATTATTGTGACAAAAATAATATATAAAATTTAAAGGACTATGTAAATTTGAGTTACTATTTTTTCCTAAATACTTAGCACATTTTACTTTTTATGATAATTATATATATTATAAATTTGTGACAAATTATATATATATACACACACACACACACCTTCTTCCTTTTCTTAGGTTGTAAGGTCCTTGAGGGTAAAGTATGTATTTATTTCATTTTTGTGTCCCCAGTAACTAGCATAGTGATGTGTACATTGTAGATGCTACATAAATATTTGGAGAATTTAATCATAATCATCAATATTGATACATTTCTAAAAATAGAGAATCTTGGATTTGAGGAGTTTATGGAAGAGGTAGAAAGAGGGTAGATAAAATATAGGAGGGTTTTGATGGCAGGTGCCATGAAGCAGAAACATCATGGAAAAGCTAGAATTCCCAAACTAGGGATTTGTGAAGAGTACCGAGGATCTTCAGGGAACACTGAGGAATTACTAGAAGCACTACACAGCTATGAAGAACACCACATAGATATGGTAAGCATCAGAAGCTGGCAGGTGCTACAGGAAGCAGGGTGAAAGACAGTGGTGACTAGGAAAATGCTTTTAAGTAGAAAGACAATCATCAAATTCTTATGAGGAACAATTAAAGTCAAATTTCATTTGCCATGAGGGAAATTAGACACTGTGAGTGAGAAATGCCTTCCAGAGATATCAGAGCTAAGAGTTGAGGAACATGATGAGAAATCAGGAATGAGCCCAGGCTAGTTGTGATCTTGGCACAATAGTTGGACACTTCATGAGAAGGCTGGTTAGGGAGCTCTGGGAGGTATCTAACTCTAAGAAAGGGTCTGTGAGAACAGCTGTGCATTAATTTTCCTGACTCTAATAAGCACCTAGAAAGACGGGGTTCCCTTGCAGGTTCAGACACCACCAAAGCCACATTCATCTATTTAAATAGGATTCTGGGATGAATATCATTATGATTATTTTAGTCATTCTTCCTTCAATAAAATTACAATCTCAAATGCACTCTCTCCTCCTCCTCATCTCTCATTCCCTCCCATGCTGTGCTTTGAGTTGTTTTGTTGGTGAAATGTTACAGATGACATTACAGACTCAATTAAAACATGTTCACTTATTTATTTCCCAGAAGTGATGATTATATAGTATTTGAAGAACCCAAAGGAGTTTGACCTCAGTCAACTATAATCAGCATCACACTGCAAGAATCAGATCAAAAAAATCTATCATTAACTTCTATATGTATCTCAAAAATTTGGTTATTTTTTTTTAAATCAAATTGTGTTTTAAAAATTTCTGAGAGATTTTTCAAAATTGCATAAAATTTTTTCTACTTCATTTTTCTCTAATTAAATTTCCTTTTCTAAGGTGCTCCAAATCACTGTTGATCAGAGAAATGCAAATCAAGACAACCCTGAGGTACCACTTCACACCTGTCAGATTGGCTAAAATGACAGGAAAAGTTAATGATGAATGTTGGAGGGGTTGTGGGAGGGCTGGGACACTGATGCATTGTTGATGGAGCTGTGAACGGATACAGCCATTCTGGAGAACAATTTGGAGCTATGCTCAAAAAGTTATCAAACTGTGCATACC